>NW_025909405.1:41766-67371 GCF_018835915.1 Vigna umbellata
ACTGGGAGGAGCTGACGTTTTCGTGAGTATAGACATTGGGGACCATCCCCGTCGGACATCTACAACATTAACTTATTTACAGAAGTGCCATCGGTCATTTTTTACGTTGGATATTCAAGGGTCGGACGTCTAAAGGGTGACGTTAAAGGCCTTTTCTATACTAGTGTGAAGTTAAAATGTGAAGTGATATTTTAGTAATTAAAGGAATTTTTTAATATTTGTTAAGATACAAAAAGTTTGTCTTTTATCTCGAGTTCAACAGACAACTTTTTATGTAAATTTTCTTCCTAGTTGAGATAAAAAAATTTCATGCAAGACTAAAAGAATCACTTTATTTTTTATTTTTTTTCCATTTTTTTCTTGTGATTGTTCTTCTTTGCTCTCATCCTTGTTATTGTTATTGTTATTTATTCAAGTGAGTGTTGATTGTTGTTTGTGGTTGAGTTGGTAAAATATGAATATGAAGCTAAAGAATATGAATTTTTTTGTGATGTAGTGTATACCTTTGTAAAGTTTGAAATATCTTCTGAAGAGACCTTGAGCACAAAAAGGGATTTTATATGAACAAATTAATCAATTAGGTTTAATACATAATTGATTACGTTAAGAAGAAACATATATTTTTAAACTGACATCAGAAAAAATTGATTATGTTAAAAGATAATTGGTTTCAATTTTAAGAAAGTTTTTCAAAGATATGCTTCTAATTAATTATATTTAACAATAACCGATTAATATGTCCAAAACTTGTTTTCATAAGGTTAAAACATATTGATTATGTTGAAGACTAATCGATTGTTTCAGAGTTAGAAAGCATAACTATAAAAACGTTGCTAAAGAGTACTTATGAAAAATTGATTTTGTGATAGAAAGATTTTTCACACAAATGAGCAAGGGAGTTTGTTCAAGCTATATGTTCATATTTTATGTAATCAATCACAAAACAAGTGATATTTTTTTTTAATTTGATTCAAATTTCGTGCACTAGTAATTGATGTTTATTTATATATTTATATATGGGTTTGCTAACTTGTGTACACTCTTTTTTCAGTTAGTACATTTTAGCAATGTGTACCGGGTTTTAATAGAAAAAAATACCCTAATATATTATGCATTCTAAGTTTTAAGGTCAAAGGTATTTGAATAATTTTCATTTTCAAAACTAAAAAAAAAAACAAGAAACCCTCAAACCCTTACTCACCTCACCCATTCCTCTCAACCTTTTCTTTTTCATCTCTCTCACTCCAACCTTTTCTCTGTCATCCCTACTGTAGCCCCAACTGGAAAAATCAGAAACACTCGCCTAACCTTAATTAGCCGATGTCAACCACCCACTTTTTCATATGGATCGAATATTCGGGTTGAGATTGTATAATTTCAAGTTCTTGGTGTTCTTAAATCATTAAAATAAGGGCTGGAATGATGGATGATCAGAAATTCAGGCACTGAAATCTAATATATATTTTTCTCTTGTTTTTGGAAACTTAATTGAATGATACGAGAATGTTTTGTGATTAATTTAGTGGGCGACAGATTCAGTTATTTTCCGTGTTGAATAACCAACTTCAATTTTTAAAAAAAATATAAATGAAACCATATAGAGTTGAGAAAAGTTAAGTAAAGTTTCGTGAAAAAATCACTATGTTCTTACCTGAGATTTGAGCGTGTTGTCGCCACTGCTGCAACTCATTCCTTTATTCATCCGCCGCCACCACCGGCGAAATCCCAAACCAGTTTTTCCATCATCTCTTTCCATTGCAAAGTGCATTTATTCTTTGGCAGGCACCTTGCTAAAGGGTCTGTTAAGATTGTTGATAGGGAAGCATTGGTTTAGCTGAACCTACAATATCAGAGTTTCTCGTTTTTTATTATGACAACACATAATTAATAACACATGTGTTTATGTGTTACATATTTTATTGCTTACATGTTATATGTTTTAATCATTGTGTAAATCTGTTAAAGCATTGAGAACATGATTGTGTTGAAACATTGCATTTCACTGTGCTATATAATTGATTTTATTGCTGAATGCATGTCTGGTGTTTTATAGAAAGAAAACCACAAGCACTTTTGTTGAACTTATAATATGTGGCAACACAGCAATTTTAAGTCGACTTCATTATGAAGTAAGTCGATTAAAACTCGTGTTTTTGCACAAACCATTTTCAAAGTGTGTTGTGAGATTTTCAAAGAGAATGTTTTTCAAAACATTGTTTAACTGTATTGTATAGTCGATTACATTCAACCAGCATTCGACTAAGTCTGTTACAGATTTGAAATTTTGTTAATGCTTGTTTTAAATGCTACAACGCCTATATTTTTAAATATGTTGACAAATCATTTATTGTGATTCGACTGCATTAATTATACATTCAATTATCTGCATTGATTGCTGCTAACTGCCTTAACTGAATTGTGATATCGACTGCACTAGTAGCTTAGTCGATTAAAATGCATCTGAATTGTGGAAATCTATAAATAGACGCGAATTTGAATTCTGTAATAACATTTGTAAATTCTAACATTTTCATATTCATTACAGATTAGTGTTATCTTACAGAACGTGGAAAAGCTCAAAGAATAAAAAAAGAAGACCGTGGTGATCATCTCTTGTGGTTTCTTGAAGAGAAAGATTGTTGTGCTTTGAAAGAGCTGATCAAATCTACACAGAGAGGTGTTTACTGAAAGATCAGAGTTGACAATCTATTAAAGATTGGGTTATTTTCCTATTGTGATTACAGGAAGAAGAGCGTGCGGCGTTCTTGACTTTGAGGGGTTTCTCAAAGGGTGCAGACAGTAGAAGAGGGGATTCTTGCTGCTGGTCTTTGTGTGTGTATGCCTATATTTTGATTAGAGGGTTAGAGAGGTGTTTTATATTTTTTACTTGGAGGTTGCTATAAAAGCCTTGTTGTAAAAACCTTGATCATTATAATGCATTTGCTTCCTTTGGTGGAAGGACACTGGTGTAGGCTTGGTCCAACCAGTATAAAAACCCAATGTTTGATTTTTCTATCCCTACTCTGTTACATTCAGTCAACTTTACTTTTCACGCATTTGACTTTATTCCGCTGCACTGTAAAGTCTTTTTCCTTGCTTTTCAAGAAAGTTTTTAAAGGCATCTACTTTGCAAAAAAGATTTAAAGAAAACATTGTTTTTGTGTTTCACAAATTCAGCCCCCCTCTTGGTGTTCAAAATTAAGTCATTCTATTTTAACAATTGGCACCAGAGCTGATTTTCATAAAATATTTGAAAAACAAGTCGATTACTTTTTTCTTTAAATCGACTGATCCTGGAAAATGGCTTCTAATTTTCAAACCTTTGGTGAAGGTGCATCAACAAATAGACCACCTCTACTTGCTGGTGAAAACTTTGCTTTTGGAAAATTCGGATGCAAATCTTTCTTGAATCTGTGGACAAAGGTGTATTGCGTGCAATCATAAACGGTCCATATGAACCCACTCATGTTTTGAATGGAAAAGTTGTTTTGAAAATTTTTTCTGAGTGGACTCAAGATGAGAACAGCAGAGCATAGTATAATGTTAATACTAGAAATGTAATTTCTTCTACACTAACTATTGATGAGTTTTTCAAGATATCCCAATGCAAAACGGCTAAGGAAATCTAGGAAGTATTAGAGGTGACTCATGAAGGAACAAATGAAGTTAAGAGAGCCAGAAACAATTCACTGATACAAGAGTATGAATTATTCAGATTGAAGGCTGGTGAGACTATCTACGAGGTGCAGAAAAGATTCACGCATATAGTCAACCACCTCATGGCTCTAGGAAACGTTTTTGACAAGGAAGAGATCAACATCAAGATTTTCAAAAGTCTGAATAGAAGCTAGCAACCCAAGGTTACTACAATTTCTGCATCAAGAGACTTAACCAGCATGAACATGGCCACATTGTTTGGAAAACTCAGAGAAAATGAGTTGGAGCTTGGAAGGCTAAAGGAGGAAGAGTAAATTGAAGAGAAGAAATCGATTGCTCTAAAAGCCACAAGCAACAAAGCTACAAATATTCATGAACCTGAAACTGAATCAGATGCAGATATACCAGAAAAAGAAATGATGAATATGATGGTAAGAAAATTTAGCAGATTCATGAAAAATAAAAATTCTACAACTAACAATGCAGGTTTCTCAAGAGGAGGAAAGAAGAGTTCAAGAAGCAACGTTATTCAATGCTATGAATATGGAAAGGATGGTCATATCAAGCCTGACTGTCCAAACTTGAAGAACAAGCAGAAAGAATTCTCCAAGTATCCTTAGGACAAGAACGGGAAGCAGAGGAAAGCTTATATTGCTTGGGAAAACAGTGATGAAGACTCTTCAAGTGATGATGACAATAGTGCTAAAGAGGAGTCAAATATATGCTTCATGGTAGGCTCTGCACAATCAAACGATGATAGTGATCGTGAATTCAAAAATGAACCAATAGAAGTCAAGTACTACATGCTACTGGATGCATTTAAGGAAATTCATGCAAAGGTCATGCGACTTCAGTACAAACTGAATCGATTATCATCTGAGAGAAGAGATTATGAATACATAATTGATAATCTTGTGCAGAATAATGAAAAGCTTGAAAAAGATCTTGAAGAAGCTTTGAAATCTACAAAGACAGTAAAGACCGAAATACAAATAGTTGAGAAAGAGTGTGATAATTGTCCTCTACATGTTGAGAAAATTGAGTACTTAACCAGCACATTGGCAAAATTCACTCAAGGCAAAGAAAATCTTGATGATGTGTTGAGATCATCTGGAACAGCTATCTACAGACAAGGTATTGGTTATAAGGCTAAAAGTAATAGGATAAACTCAAAGAAATTTATTGATCTAAGTAAACCTACTTCTAATGCATGCTTTTACNAAGGTCATGCGACTTCAGTACAAACTGAATCGATTATCATCTGAGAGAAGAGATTATGAATACAAATTTGATAATCTTGTGCAGGATAATGAAAAGCTTGAAAAAGATCTTGAAGAAGCTCTGAAATCTGCAAAGTAAAGACTGAAGTACAAGTTGTTGAGAAAGAGTGTGATAATTGTCCTCTACATGTTGAGAAGATTGAGTACTTAACCAGCACATTGGCAAAATTCACTCAAGGCAAAGAAAATCTTGATGATGTGTTGAGATCATCTGGAACAGCTATCTACAGACAAGGTATTGGTTATAAGGCTAAAAGTAATAGGATAAACTCAAAGAAATTTATTGATCTAAGTAAACCTACTAATAATGCATGATTTTACTGAAATACACTTGGTCACACAGTAAGAAACTTCTATTTTAGACATGTTGGTAAAGGGAAAATACAAATGGGTTCCCAAGGAACAACATTCTACAACTGACAAGCAATGACCCAAATTCAAATGGGTACCAGCATCGAAAAATTTAAATTGTTTTGCGGGATAGCAGAGGCTGCTGTAGCAGTGCATAACTCAAGGATGAGCTAACTTGATGATATCAAAGTTCTTGAGTATCTACAGGTGGTAACGATTATTATCTCACTACATCATGCCTGATACTTGTTTGAATGATTGTTTGATGAATGTATGATTATTGATTGAGATTGTTTTATGTGAAAATCAATTTTTACGACTTTTAATCGATTATGTACATAGTCGATTACATGTTGTTGTATGTTGAGATTGTTGATAGGGAGAGCATTGGATTAGCTAAACCTTACAATCTCAGAGCTTCTGGTTTTTGATGATGACAACATAATTAATAACACATGTGTTGTTATGTGTTCTTTAAGTGTTACATGTTCTATTGCTTACATGCTATATCTTTTAATCATTGTGTAAATCTGTTCAAAGCATTGAAAACATGATTGTGTTGATACATTGCATTTCACTATAATATATAATTGATTTTATTGGTGAATGCATGTTTGATGTTTTATAAAAGGAAAACCACAAGCACTTAAGTTGAACTTTTAATTGTGTGGCAAAATAGCAATTTCATGTCGACTTTATTATGAAGTAAGTCGATTAAAACTCATGGCATTGCACAAACAATTTTTAAAGTGTGTTGTGAGATTTTCTAAGTGAAAGTTTTTCAAAACTTTGTTTAACTATGTTATATAGTCGACTACATGCAACCTGCATTCGACTAAGTCTGTTACAGTTTTGAAATTCTGTTAATGCTTGAATTAAATGTTACAACGACTATATTTTTAATATGTCGACCGAGCATTAAATGAGATTTGACTGCATTAATTGTACATTCAATTAACTGCATTGATTGTTGCTAACTACTTTAACTAAATTCTGATATTCGACTGCATTAGTAGCTTAGTCGATTAAAATGCGTCTGAATTATGAAAATCTATAAATAGACGCGAATTTGAATTCTGTAATAACATTTGTGAATTCTAACATTTTCATATTCATTACATATTAGTGTTATCTTACAAAACATGGAAAAGCTCCAAGAATCAAAGAAGAAGGACGTGGTGATCATCTCTTGTGATTTCTTGAAGAGCAAGTTTATTGTGCTTTGAAAGAGCTGATCAAATCTGCACAAAGAGGTGTTTACTGAAAGATCAGAGTTGACAATCTACTGAAGATTGGGTTATTTCCCTGTTGTGATTACAGGAAGAAGAGCGTGCGACGTTCTTGACTTTGAGGGGTTTCTCAAAGGGTGTAGACAGCGGAAGAGGGGATTCTTGTTGCTGGTCTTTGTGTGTATATGTCTATATTTTAATTAGAAGATTAGAGAGATGTTTTATATTTTTGACGTGGAGGTCGCTATAAAAGCCTTGTTGTAAAAACATTGATCATTATAGTGCATTTGCTTCCTGTGGTGGAAGGACACTGGATGTAGGCTTGGCCGAACCAGTATAAAAACCTAGTGTTTGATTTTTCTATCCTTACTCTGGTACATTCAGTCGACTTTACTTTTCACGAATTGGTGAAACCCAAAAACAATGTTTTCTTTAAATCTTTTTCGCAAAGTAGATGCCTTTAAAAGGCCGAACCAGTATAAAAACCTAGTGTTTGAGTTTTCTATCCATACTCTGGTACATTCAGTCGACTTTACTTTTCACGAATTCGACTTTATTCCGCTGCACTACAAAGTCTTTTTCCTTGCGTTTAAATAAAGCTTTTAAAGGCATCTACTTTGCGAAAAAGATTTAAAGAAAACATTGTTTTTGGGTTTCACCAATTCACACCCCCTCTTGGTGTTGAAAATTAAGTCATTCTATTTTAACAGGGTCGATAGCAATTTTTTGTTTTGTTTAGTTTTTATGATTAGGTTTAATAGCCAATTTTGTCCCCAGTTTCGTTGACAAATCTCAATTTAGTCTCTCGTTTTAAAAGTGTTTGAAATGGGTCCTCACTTTTAAAATTTTGAGTCAAATTAGTCCCTTCTGTTAAGTATAAGCAAACAGAGTTAATGGGGTGATGATCTGGCTGCATTTAGTGGTTACATGTCATAATTTACTTGTGTGCATCTGACGTGTTCCTTAATTACAAAAGATAGGGTTTTATTAAGAAATTGGGTTTTTTTTTATTGGTCCTCAACACTCTCGAATCGTCCAAAACAACCAGAACCGCTTCGCTGAGCTGCATCAATTTCGCAGAAATAGATTTGATTATGTGCTTAAGCTTTGCATCCTTCTTGAGCTCGACGATTTCGCTGTAGCAAAGGCGATCAGAGACCACGGGAAGCCCTCAAGACCATGTTTAAGCTCCTCCGGCGAGAGAGCTTCAGAATTTTTGGCGGACTACTTTTTGGAAGAGTGTTTCTTGCCCTTGGTGACGGCGGCAGCGACGACGGCAGTAGCGACGGTGGATTGGGGAGGGAGGCAGAGATGACGATAAGGGTTACGGAGAGTTTGAGAAAGTCGAAGCGGTTGTGGTTTGGGGTTTTGTGGTTGTCGTCTTTGTTGTCATCATTGTCAGATTTTGGGGTGGGAATTTGGGAGAAGACGGAAGGGTAATAAGGGGATTTTGATAAAATTGATACACTAAAATGCCACAAATTCTAACAATTGAGATCCATAGTGTATATATTCCTATTCAATCCAATGAACAAAACATGTCGAAATCATCCTCGCACTAGCCAAACTCGCCGTCGCCATCGTGAAGCATCTTCACAAGAGCACAACCTCGCGCAAGCCGCGACGCAGAAGCGCCTCAATGCCTCCATTCAACCAAGAACAACACAGAATCCAAACCAACATCACCCTCACCAATTTTAGAACTTTCTCCACCCTTTGAAGGATTTTCAACAATGCTATCAAAATTCGACTCGGGTGACTTCAATTCAGTGAACTCACCACCCCTTTCAGCTTCCACGTATAGCATAAGCGCCTTTTTCTGCTTTAATTAAAGCATGTTCAAAAACCCATTGTTCCTCAAGGGGGTCAGGCTCTGCTGCAACCCCAACAGCGTGACGAAATCCGGTGTGACCCGAATGATTTTACTAACGGTTCGACCCGAGAGGCCCTGAACGAGCAACGCGGCGAGGCCTTTGGTGAGGACGGAGTCGGAGTCGGCTTCATATGACGTCGCAGTTGGGGTTGAGGTAGGCTCGAACCCAGAATTGGGAGACGCAACCTTAGACCTTGTTGTTGTTGGTTTTGAAGTGGAGCTCAAGGGGTTTGAGGTTTTTGCCATAGAAGAGGAACTGTTTGTATTTGACCTTGGGTTCGCGGACGAATTGGAAAAGGTGGACGATTTCTTGGAGCTTCGGAGGAAGGTCTTCAATGGGTTGAAGGGAATTGGATGATGATGACGATGATGATGGCGGCGGGGGCAACGGTGGGGATGATGATGGAAGTCTCTAGAAGGTGATGGATTTAGAGAAGAGAGTTTTTCTTAGAGAAGAAAGGAAAGTTGGGGTTTTGGGGAAGAGGGAGAGAGGGATTGTGTTCTCTGAATTGAGATTCACACCTGCAGTTAGCGAATGTCATTCAGCCCAGAAACATCTCAACAACGACAAAAAGGAAAGCAAGATCGCGCCTATACCTTTTTCTGTAATTAAGGAACACGTCAGGATGCACATATAACACGTAACCATAACTACTGCCAGATCATCACCCATTAACTCCATTTGGTTATATTTAACGGAAGAAATTAATTTGACTCAAAATTTTAAAAGTGAGGATCCATTTTAAACACTTTTAAAATGAGGGACTAAATTGAGATAAGTAGGGTGTTTAAGTGTATAAGAACAAAGATAAACTACTAATTCTAAAATTTAAAAACGAAATTTAATAATAATCACAAATGAACGAACAGAGCAAGAGTAACAAATTACGGTGTCACAGGTTGTTGTGTGTGGGTGAGAGAGAGTATGAAGATGAGAGAGAAACAAGTTGGATAAGTGAGGAAGGTGGATTAGGGTTAGGTGAGTGTTTCTGATTTTTTCAGTTGGGGCTACAATAGAGATGACAGAGAAAATGTTGGAGTGAGAGAGATGAAAGAGAAAAGGTTGAGAGGAATGAGGAAGGTGGGTAAGGGTTTGGGGGTTTCTTGTTTTTTTTTTAGTTTTGAGAATGAAATACCCTTGACCTTAANCTATATAATTGATTTTATTGGTGAATGCATGTTTGATGTTTTATAAAAGGAAAACCACAAGCACTTATGTTGAACTTTTAATTGTGTGGCAAAATAGCAATTTCATGTCGACTTTATTATGAAGTAAGTCGATTAAAACTCATGGCATTGCACAAACAATTTTTAAAGTGTGTTGTGAGATTTTCTAAGTGAAAGTTTTTCAAAACTTTGTTTAACTATGTTATATAGTCGACTACATGCAACCTGCATTCGACTAAGTCTGTTACAGTTTTGAAATTCTGTTAATGCTTGAATTAAATGTTACAACGACTATATTTTTAATATGTCGACCGAGCATTAAATGAGATTTGACTGCATTAATTGTACATTCAATTAACTGCATTGATTGTTGCTAACTACTTTAACTAAATTCTGATATTCGACTGCATTAGTAGCTTAGTCGATTAAAATGCGTCTGAATTATGAAAATCTATAAATAGACGCGAATTTGAATTCTGTAATAACATTTGTGAATTCTAACATTTTCATATTCATTACATATTAGTGTTATCTTACAAAACATGGAAAAGCTCCAAGAATCAAAGAAGAAGGACGTGGTGATCATCTCTTGTGATTTCTTGAAGAGCAAGTTTATTGTGCTTTGAAAGAGCTGATCAAATCTGCACAAAGAGGTGTTTACTGAAAGATCAGAGTTGACAATCTACTGAAGATTGGGTTATTTCCCTGTTGTGATTACAGGAAGAAGAGCGTGCGACGTTCTTGACTTTGAGGGGTTTCTCAAAGGGTGTAGACAGCGGAAGAGGGGATTCTTGTTGCTGGTCTTTGTGTGTATATGTCTATATTTTAATTAGAAGATTAGAGAGATGTTTTATATTTTTGACGTGGAGGTCGCTATAAAAGCCTTGTTGTAAAAACATTGATCATTATAGTGCATTTGCTTCCTGTGGTGGAAGGACACTGGATGTAGGCTTGGCCGAACCAGTATAAAAACCTAGTGTTTGATTTTTCTATCCTTACTCTGGTACATTCAGTCGACTTTACTTTTCACGAATTGGTGAAACCCAAAAACAATGTTTTCTTTAAATCTTTTTCGCAAAGTAGATGCCTTTAAAAGGCCGAACCAGTATAAAAACCTAGTGTTTGAGTTTTCTATCCATACTCTGGTACATTCAGTCGACTTTACTTTTCACGAATTCGACTTTATTCCGCTGCACTACAAAGTCTTTTTCCTTGCGTTTAAATAAAGCTTTTAAAGGCATCTACTTTGCGAAAAAGATTTAAAGAAAACATTGTTTTTGGGTTTCACCAATTCACACCCCCTCTTGGTGTTGAAAATTAAGTCATTCTATTTTAACAGGGTCGATAGCAATTTTTTGTTTTGTTTAGTTTTTATGATTAGGTTTAATAGCCAATTTTGTCCCCAGTTTCGTTGACAAATCTCAATTTAGTCTCTCGTTTTAAAAGTGTTTGAAATGGGTCCTCACTTTTAAAATTTTGAGTCAAATTAGTCCCTTCTGTTAAGTATAAGCAAACAGAGTTAATGGGGTGATGATCTGGCTGCATTTAGTGGTTACATGTCATAATTTACTTGTGTGCATCTGACGTGTTCCTTAATTACAAAAGATAGGGTTTTATTAAGAAATTGGGTTTTTTTTTATTGGTCCTCAACACTCTCGAATCGTCCAAAACAACCAGAACCGCTTCGCTGAGCTGCATCAATTTCGCAGAAATAGATTTGATTATGTGCTTAAGCTTTGCATCCTTCTTGAGCTCGACGATTTCGCTGTAGCAAAGGCGATCAGAGACCACGGGAAGCCCTCAAGACCATGTTTAAGCTCCTCCGGCGAGAGAGCTTCAGAATTTTTGGCGGACTACTTTTTGGAAGAGTGTTTCTTGCCCTTGGTGACGGCGGCAGCGACGACGGCAGTAGCGACGGTGGATTGGGGAGGGAGGCAGAGATGACGATAAGGGTTACGGAGAGTTTGAGAAAGTCGAAGCGGTTGTGGTTTGGGGTTTTGTGGTTGTCGTCTTTGTTGTCATCATTGTCAGATTTTGGGGTGGGAATTTGGGAGAAGACGGAAGGGTAATAAGGGGATTTTGATAAAATTGATACACTAAAATGCCACAAATTCTAACAATTGAGATCCATAGTGTATATATTCCTATTCAATCCAATGAACAAAACATGTCGAAATCATCCTCGCACTAGCCAAACTCGCCGTCGCCATCGTGAAGCATCTTCACAAGAGCACAACCTCGCGCAAGCCGCGACGCAGAAGCGCCTCAATGCCTCCATTCAACCAAGAACAACACAGAATCCAAACCAACATCACCCTCACCAATTTTAGAACTTTCTCCACCCTTTGAAGGATTTTCAACAATGCTATCAAAATTCGACTCGGGTGACTTCAATTCAGTGAACTCACCAACCCTTTCAGCTTCCACGTATAGCATAAGCGCCTTTTTCTGCTTTAATTAAAGCATGTTCAAAAACCCATTGTTCCTCAAGGGGGTCAGGCTCTGCTGCAACCCCAACAGCGTGACGAAATCCGGTGTGACCCGAATGATTTTACTAACGGTTCGACCCGAGAGGCCCTGAACGAGCAACGCGGCGAGGCCTTTGGTGAGGACGGAGTCGGAGTCGGCTTCATATGACGTCGCAGTTGGGGTTGAGGTAGGCTCGAACCCAGAATTGGGAGACGCAACCTTAGACCTTGTTGTTGTTGGTTTTGAAGTGGAGCTCAAGGGGTTTGAGGTTTTTGCCATAGAAGAGGAACTGTTTGTATTTGACCTTGGGTTCGCGGACGAATTGGAAAAGGTGGACGATTTCTTGGAGCTTCGGAGGAAGGTCTTCAATGGGTTGAAGGGAATTGGATGATGATGACGATGATGATGGCGGCGGGGGCAACGGTGGGGATGATGATGGAAGTCTCTAGAAGGTGATGGATTTAGAGAAGAGAGTTTTTCTTAGAGAAGAAAGGAAAGTTGGGGTTTTGGGGAAGAGGGAGAGAGGGATTGTGTTCTCTGAATTGAGATTCACACCTGCAGTTAGCGAATGTCATTCAGCCCAGAAACATCTCAACAACGACAAAAAGGAAAGCAAGATCGCGCCTATACCTTTTTCTGTAATTAAGGAACACGTCAGGATGCACATATAACACGTAACCATAACTACTGCCAGATCATCACCCATTAACTCCATTTGGTTATATTTAACGGAAGAAATTAATTTGACTCAAAATTTTAAAAGTGAGGATCCATTTTAAACACTTTTAAAATGAGGGACTAAATTGAGATAAGTAGGGTGTTTAAGTGTATAAGAACAAAGATAAACTACTAATTCTAAAATTTAAAAACGAAATTTAATAATAATCACAAATGAACGAACAGAGCAAGAGTAACAAATTACGGTGTCACAGGTTGTTGTGTGTGGGTGAGAGAGAGTATGAAGATGAGAGAGAAACAAGTTGGATAAGTGAGGAAGGTGGATTAGGGTTAGGTGAGTGTTTCTGATTTTTTCAGTTGGGGCTACAATAGAGATGACAGAGAAAATGTTGGAGTGAGAGAGATGAAAGAGAAAAGGTTGAGAGGAATGAGGAAGGTGGGTAAGGGTTTGGGGGTTTCTTGTTTTTTTTTTAGTTTTGAGAATGAAATACCCTTGACCTTAAAACTTAGAATCCATAATATATGAGGATATTTTATCAACTAAAACCCGGTACACATTGCTAAAATCTACCAATTGAAAAAGAGCGTACGCAAGTTAGCAAACCCCTTTATATATATATATATGTATATATATATATATATATATATATANATTGCATAATCTGCCAGGGTATGTCTACCATTATGCTCTTCAGTCATATTTTTTGTTTCCTTATCAAATCATTAAGGTGAAGGCTGTAAAAGAGTGTTAGGAGAAGGGAAAAGTTCTCTGGACGTCCTGTTTCTCCTTTTTCTTCTACTGTTGTCCAAACCTGCAAGAAGCGGTTAAGAATCTTTTGTGTTTCTAGTCCGAATTGTATCCTGCATACACTAAGAACAAAATACTAGAGCACCTATTAGCCCTACCAATAAAAAAACTCTCCCATTAAAGATAAATAAAACTTAAGATCCAAAGATAAAAATCAAAGATACAAAGATAAATTAAAGATAAAAGAACTAAACGATAAAAGTAACTATACAAAGATAAAATTACAGATAAAGTCTAATTGGTTAAGAATCACACAAAAGTATAGTTTAAACCATGAGTCCCCCGGCAACAGCGCCAAAAACTTGTTAAGATGTCGACAAGTGTACCGAATCGTATCAAGTAATAATAATTGGTAAGACCAAGTATCATTTCCCAAGAGACTCACGACACTAAATAGTCATGTAATTTCTTAACTATTAGACTTTGAAGAACAATTTTAGGGTTTTTGAATGCAAAAATAAGAAATAAATATGAATGCACTTTTGATCAATTGAAGAAAACACAAAAAGGAATGGATGATATTGAAAATATGAGATGAATATGTTGTTGGGCTTAGAATTTCACCTAGTTTACTCTTATGCATATATGAGTTTCATCTTCATTTAATGTTAATATCACTTTCTAAATTACTTAAAACCTGATGTCTCGACGAAGAAAGCCTATCCTTAATTACTAGATCACAATGTCTTGTAATCACTAGTATAATTCTGCATTTACGATTAACGCGTAAGATAACCAAAACTCATATCCTATGTATAGGCAATACTGCTTTTGGGAGCAATTCTCCAGTCTAGTTCCTCCCCGTATGTGTCCATATTCACGAAAAGCAATGATCATGTCATGAATGAGTTAAACATAACAAGCATAGAGCCAAAGAAGAATAACCGTACAATTAATGAAAGAACCATAAATAATTGGAATCAATTCCAAATCCATAGAGCTCACAGGTTACATCATCCCGCAACAACAAATTGAATTTAGTTCCCCCTTGTCATGGGGAAACTAGATGAACAATGGAATGAGAATGAAAGATAAATCCTAAAAATTGAAGAGGAGAGCTTCCGCCTCCACTTCTTCCTCCAGAGAGTTGGAGAAATATGAATTTGTGTCAATTCTGTCAAAAGATACTCCCTCTAGGACGACCAAGTCTTTATATACAACTGAATTGGATCATGGGCCAATGTTGACACCGCTCAGTGCCCCAACTTAGGGTGCCCAAGCGAGCTTGCGAGAGGAGTGGCGCTTAGCGCCCCAAGAAAGGCGCCCAGGCATGAAACGTTACTTAAAGACTGGCGCTCAGCATCCCTGAAAGGGCGCTCAGCGTCCCTGAAAGGGCCGCTCATGAGGAGTTGCGAGACTCCTGCGCTTAGGGCCCTAGAGGAGGGCGCTCAAGCGTTCTGCAACCTTCAGTAGCCTTCTCTTCTGGTGCTCTTTTTGTCCTTTCTGAGTTCCAACTTCATGACATTTAACTTCTCTTCGAATTCATCCTAGTTTCCTACAAAATCAAGGGAATTTAGTGATAAAATCTTCAAGTATAACCTCAACTCTCTTATTCACCAAAATAAGCTAAAACAAGAGAACAAGCAAGCTTCTAAGCAAAAAGGGTTCATTTATTATCCAAATTTAATCCCAAATAATGGTGAAATCAACCGTTATCAATGACCTCAAGCTGGACCTTCAAAAACTCTATAGCTAGTATAACAACTTTTCAACTTAGCGGGAGGCTTTGTTGAAGTAGAGAGCTAATATGACCAAAGAGAATGGAGTTCTCAGTGATCCTGGTATATGCCGAACACATTGTGGGCTTTAACAAGGACATCTCTTAGGCAACTCTCTTCTTCAACGTCCTTATGAAGTATGAAGTCTTTGACATGATGAAGCGAATGATGAATGGCCACCTGGTCGATATTACTACTCCTCCCAAGGTTGAAAAGAGGGAACCAATGATCAAGGTAAACCCCAACACATCGAGGTTCATGAAGAAGTTGAAGTTAAGGGGGAAGAGGATAAGGCCCGAGTGGGGGACGATGAGTGAGCGGGCTCCCGAGGTGTAGGGGTTAGGACACATTTTAGTTTTTGAAAAATGAATAGTGATTGTTATTCACCAAATGAGGCTTTTGAATGAGGCTCTCCTTTTTCACGATGACTACATTTGCTAGCCCTGTGATATACGTGACCTCCCAAACAAACCCTGTCTCAAAGAGCTTCTTTACCTTTATATCAACCGCATGTTTTTTCTCTTCACCAAACCATCTCTTCTTTTGAGTCACGAGCCATGCCTCCTTGGAGCCCCAATTTATGGGACATCACATTAGGGTGAATGCTCAACATATCAACAGTCGTCCATGCAAACAAGTCCCATTGGCTCTTAATGTTTTCGCCCAAAGCCTTCTCCTGCTCCGCTCTAACCAACTCTCCATAGAGGTCACCTGTCCCTCTTCCCAGCTGAAAGGTTTCATACCGCCTTGTAGTTCCATCTTTTCTTCGGTATTGGTTGTGGTGTTCAAGTCATCCACGACTACCTCTAAACTCCTGATCTTCCTCGGAGGGATGTATGGTTCCACCTTTAACTTTGCCACATAACTTTCTCGGACTGTCTTCTAATCCACTTGGACCGTGCAGATTGTCCCCCTATTGGGAGGGAACTTCATCGCCAGATGAGGTGTAGAAAAAATTGCCCTAAATTTGTTCAGACATGATCGTTCGATCAACACATTGTAAGAAGTATTTTCTTCCACCAACAAATACATTACTCTGAGCTCCTTTGCATTGTGCAATGCCCCATCCTTGTTCTTAGATCAACATAACCGCGCATATCGACTTGCTCAGTGGAGAAGCCTACAATTTGTACGTTGTAGGGGACGATCAAGTCTTCTGAAAGGTCCATCTTTTGGAAATTCTTCTAGTAAACGATGTTCACTGAGCTCCCTTGATTGATAAGGACTTTGCTTACGCCATATTGAGCGATTTCTATAGTGCTGACTATTTGGTCGTCTTGATCAGGGTCAAGGGCATGGAAATCTTCATCCATGGAAGTAATGGGCATCGACTTCTATTTCCTATCCATCAGGTGAATAGTCTTCAAACTCCTGAGTTGCTTTTCCAAGAGGACGACGAGGATCCGCCTCCTGCAAACCCCCTAGAGATAATATTGATGTGATCACGTAAGGGGCAGTCACAACTCCTTCTCCTACTTCTACGCTAGTTGTCATGTCGATGATCGTCACGATGAGGATGCAAGTCGAGACTTCGCCTTCGGAGGGACTCCTTTTCGGTCGATCAGTTTTCACTTACCTTTGGAGATGACCTACCTAGATAAACTCTAATATCTTGTCACAGAGTGTAGGACAGTCATCCGTGGTGTGCCTCAGGTTTTGGTGGTATTGACAATGCTTCTTACCATTCGCGTTCTTGGGGGTGGTCTTCTTCTTGATCTAAGGAAGGAGATCTGCACTCATCGTTTCCTCCAAAATCCTTGCCTTGGTGGTGTTTAAGGAGGTGTATTGATGGAACTTTGGCCCTTGGGGGAAAATCTTTCGGCCAAGAGCCACCTTCCTTTTCTCCATCATCGACCAGCTTCTTCTTGTCTTTCCTATTGTCGCTCGTCACTACGGCCTCCTCCTACTTCTTCTTACGAAAATAGCACATGTCCTAAATGTGCATAAACATGATTGATTGCTCTTGCACCCGTCTATGGTCTTGGCCAGTCTAGCACACAAGCTATCCACGAATGGTCCCGACCTCAAGGTCGTCGAGAGGTTGTTAAGGATGAAATCTTGACTCCATGCTTACTTGCCCGTGGTCTTTTTAAATTAGTTTGTCTATGAAAGGTCTCAATGGATTAATCCTTTCCCTTTCCTTTCCCTTTCTTGATGCTTACTAACCAAGATGTGTCAGCTCTAACCTGCTAGTCATGTCCTAATAGTCGACATGGTGCAAATAGTGGCAAAAGATTCCACTGTGTTGGGTGTCATAGTGTTGAACCATTCCAGCGCTTCCCTCTTTAGGGATAGAGAAAAAGCTCTACACTAGACTGGGTCACTCGACGAGTAGAACACCATGGTGTTAATTTACGAGCTTAAATGCTCATACAAGTAAGTCGATCCACCATACTTCTCGAAACTAGAGTCGTCGACCGCTTCAGGCATAGACACCTCCTTAACAACAACTGTAAAAGGTAACAGGCCCCGACTTGTATCATCTACACCGTGAGGGCTCCTTGCTTACCCTTGTGCTAGCCTCCTGAACTGTCATGGTCGATCCCTCTGCTTGATTGTTCACATTCGACGGGGTATGAATGACCGACATAAAGTGTTGTGGGATCTGCTCCTGATGGCCAGCATTATGCCTGACCCTCAATGCCATTATCTCAATTTCATGTCTTCGTTGCATCTCCTGCATTTGTTGTGACATTTCTCTAATAAACTCCATAGGATCCTGTTGATCGCCCATGTTTCTTGTGGTCACCATTGGGTTTCTTCGTATGTCCTCGAGCCTCACGGTAAACGCTAAAATGTTAGGGTTTGTGGGGTTGAGGTCAACTGCTCTCTCTAGTCTGTTCATCCTACTCCAAGAACGAGTCACTATTCTTTCTTCACTTCACTCTCGTCATCGTTCAGTCAAACTTCGAAATTACTTGGAGAAGGTACCCCGATGACAAAGTCATTAAAGATTCGACAATTCTAGCAATAAATGGATATTAAATATCACCAACCTACTATAATACTTTAAACTTGTATTTATAGATTTCGAAATAAGTTTCAAATTAATGTTGACCTAATTACGACTCAATTAGTAATGGTGATACTTAAGTTTAAAATAATATCCATTGCCTTAATTCTCAATCCGACTACTCTGTTTATCTTCCTCACTAACTAGTTCCCTAGGCATTCCAAATTAGTAGAACCGGGTATGGAATCAAAAATATAATACTAATTACTTTTATTTTTGTAAGAGATTTGACAACTCCTTTCTTTGTGCGCTTGTGTTGATGCCGTGTATGTGAAAAAATTTTAATTTTTTTTTTTACATTTTTATTTCCTAACAGTATATTCTTTAATATATGTCATATCAATTTATTAATTTTCTTTTCATTAAAACATTTTTCATTCTCTTTATGTTCCATATTTTTCTTGTTAAAATTGGAAGTCTTCTGTGGCTTACCGAGTTATGGTTCAAAAGTTTTGATTTGGTTATTCTAAGTCAAATCTCATAACACAAAGTATCTTGTGTTAAACATTATTTGCATTTGAATTAAGAAGAAAAAAAATGGTTGTTACTAGTAGCCGAGCTTCATTGGTTGGGTGGTCTCAAGTCTTCCACTCTATGGCCAAATCCATACTTTTTTCGACAAGAACACGATTAAGATTAATGTTCTTGATGATTAAGGATAGTGCATGTGTTCCATATATTTATTTACAACTGTAGGAGGAAGCAAAACGTCCAAGTTACTTGCAATATGTGAAAAATAAATTTTAATAATTTTGCATGAATATTTTATATTAAAACTACACTTAATTGAAATATGTATAGTATGATATCCAGACCGAGTGGTTAATAGAGTTAGCCGATGGTTTTTTGGATTGGCCGCATTTGGGCCAGAGATTGCGTGACTTATACTCAGAGTAATGCGTTGAGGCCAAAAGTAATTGGGTCAGCGCTTACACTATTATTGGGGCTAATAGTCCCAGTAGAGGAAAAGTAATCAAAATATCTGGAAAAAAAAAATTTTAAAGATCGGATCAGATATGATAAGCTGTTTGTGGCAACTAGAATATTTTAAAGGTTAAGGTAAGTTTCGTTTATATTTCCTTGGCTTATGAACGCCTATAAGTAAAGGCAGGGCAAAAAGCTAGGTACGTTCTATTCATGCTATACTGAGTTTACAATACTCGATTACGATAATACTTGTTAGTGAACAAAAACTCCTTCAACAAACGCCTAACTTGAGCGTCAGAGTGCCTTTGTAGGTACCTCTCACCCCTTTGTCAAAAAGGTAGCCGTAGCCGCGGTCAACAACTGAGAGAAACCGAGTGGCTCCAGCAATCAGACAATCGAAACAAGAAAAACATGTCAAACAGGTCAGTACCTCAGTTCCACAACATCCACACCGAAATAAAATATATTATATAGATTCCAATTGTTAATTAAGATTCGTGAATAATTATTACTAAATTTTATTTTGAATTTGAAAAAAGAAATTTACATTCAATAATATTAGTTGAAAAGCTATCATTAAGAACAAAGAAGGTGTTATAAGTTGTTTAAAAGAATATAAAAAAATTTATAAAAGACAAAAAAAAGCTATATTTTTGTTACTTTAATTGGGGAAAAGATAAAAGAATGAAACCAATGTTTGAATATAAAGACATTTTACCTTTATAAGAATAAGTAAACATAACCTGCAGTAGAGGTAGAATAAAAAGCTGAAAATAATTGGGTTTACCTAAACAAAATATTTCCATTCGGGAGAACATTATTCTTTAACTAAATTACAAATATATATATTATATATATATATATATATAATATATATATAATTTTTTTCAGATTTTATTTAATCTTTTTATTTATTTTTCTACAAAGTATTTTTAATATATCGTAATCTTAAAAAAAATTAAATGTGTTAGAAACATATGATTTTTCAAAACAAATAGAGTTGGCGTAAAACTAGAAAAATGAAATGAAACATGTACTATATAAAAATTGTCCATGACATACGAGGATAACTTTCTCTTATTATTTTTGTTGGTTTCGTTCTTTTTTCTTTGACTCTTAATTTCAGGATACTAGAATTCTTTATTTTCTTTTTTAATAAATTGCTCTGTCTCTAAAATATTTTATTTGAGTACACATGTTTTAGTCTAATGTCCAAATAATAATATTTTGAAAATGGCTAGTGTCAATCCGCGTTTTAGGGTGAAGGGTGGAAGATATAGACAGAAAGAAAAAAGACAGAGAACGAAGGATAAATGTATAACTTATTAGATTAGACAGATAAAGAAAGACATAGGAATGAACAAAGAAAACTAATAATACAAATGATAAATATTTAACAATTTATATACTAAGGGAGTACGCAGAGAAGGGACAAGGCGCTTGAATTGATTATTAATATTTTTTAAGACTTTTAGTCAAAAATTTAGTTCTTGACATTTGTTAATAATGAAAAGAGTTTTTGTGGTAAAAGACTTCAAGAACATAATGCAAAAAAAAAATAAAAAAAGATTCATGTAATTTTTTTTTATTGTTTGATTATTCCTATTCTTGTAGAAGAGGTATCTATAAAGATACTTTAATTTTCTACATTTCTTCTACCTTTACTCTATTGACTACTCTTCTTTTTTATCTCCATGTTCGTTCTCTGCAAAATGTACGAGAGTTGTTTTTGTAAAAAAATCTCTAATCCTTTAGTCAATTATGTTGTAATGAAAAGTCAAACTTACAATTAATGTAAAAAATAAATATAAATCTCGATTACTATTGTATTTATAACATAATTTAATATTTATTGGTCCTTGTCTAAATGGGTTTGGATATGTGTCCAATGGCACAATAACCCATTTACCTAAGGTAATGGTAGTTGATTTTGATTAAGTTATGCTATATGTGTTAGTCGTTATCTTCTGCAAGCGTTATACGGTCATGGTAGAAAGCATGTAGCTCCTAGCAAATGGTAGTTAGGTATTAGTAGAGGACAACAAGTTCTAAGGGGTAGCACATAGTCCTATCGCAGAGACCATCATCCATCAACATGCAATGCTTAATCTTTAGCAGGGAGTACGCGACTGTCGACATGTGGCACACACGACACATTAGTTAGTTTTCACCCTTCGAAAAACGGATCTTGATCTTTGGCTAGCAGTGTTTGGCCTTCGACAAACAAATATTAACCTTTTGTAGGTAGTATTCGAGTTTCGGCATGAGTACTTAACCTTTAATAGGTAGCATGTAACATTTGGTGGATACATTCAATTCTTGGCAGATAATATCTAGGTGTGTCGGGCACTAATATGTCTTAAGAAGAGATCTACATTGATAAAATTGAAAGGTATTTGATCTTATACAATATATCTTGAATCTACACATTCAATTAATCCAAACATCTTAAAAGAGATTTTTTACTAAATCTGAAATTGTTTGATGACAAAACAAATCTTATGCAAATAGACCAAGATAGAAATAATTACTCAAAAATATATTTTAAGAAGATTTTCATGGCAAGGAAAACATTGAATTATATCTATATATATATATATATATATATACTATTCTATATAATTGATTTTATTGGTGAATGCATGTTTGATGTTTTATAAAAGGAAAACCACAAGCACTTATGTTGAACTTTTAATTGTGTGGCAAAATAGCAATTTCATGTCGACTTTATTATGAAGTAAGTCGATTAAAACTCATGGCATTGCACAAACAATTTTTAAAGTGTGTTGTGAGATTTTCTAAGTGAAAGTTTTTCAAAACTTTGTTTAACTATGTTATATAGTCGACTACATGCAACCTGCATTCGACTAAGTCTGTTACAGTTTTGAAATTCTGTTAATGCTTGAATTAAATGTTACAACGACTATATTTTTAATATGTCGACCGAGCATTAAATGAGATTTGACTGCATTAATTGTACATTCAATTAACTGCATTGATTGTTGCTAACTACTTTAACTAAATTCTGATATTCGACTGCATTAGTAGCTTAGTCGATTAAAATGCGTCTGAATTATGAAAATCTATAAATAGACGCGAATTTGAATTCTGTAATAACATTTGTGAATTCTAACATTTTCATATTCATTACATATTAGTGTTATCTTACAAAACATGGAAAAGCTCCAAGAATCAAAGAAGAAGGACGTGGTGATCATCTCTTGTGATTTCTTGAAGAGCAAGTTTATTGTGCTTTGAAAGAGCTGATCAAATCTGCACAAAGAGGTGTTTACTGAAAGATCAGAGTTGACAATCTACTGAAGATTGGGTTATTTCCCTGTTGTGATTACAGGAAGAAGAGCGTGCGACGTTCTTGACTTTGAGGGGTTTCTCAAAGGGTGTAGACAGCGGAAGAGGGGATTCTTGTTGCTGGTCTTTGTGTGTATATGTCTATATTTTAATTAGAAGATTAGAGAGATGTTTTATATTTTTGACGTGGAGGTCGCTATAAAAGCCTTGTTGTAAAAACATTGATCATTATAGTGCATTTGCTTCCTGTGGTGGAAGGACACTGGATGTAGGCTTGGCCGAACCAGTATAAAAACCTAGTGTTTGATTTTTCTATCCTTACTCTGGTACATTCAGTCGACTTTACTTTTCACGAATTGGTGAAACCCAAAAACAATGTTTTCTTTAAATCTTTTTCGCAAAGTAGATGCCTTTAAAAGGCCGAACCAGTATAAAAACCTAGTGTTTGAGTTTTCTATCCATACTCTGGTACATTCAGTCGACTTTACTTTTCACGAATTCGACTTTATTCCGCTGCACTACAAAGTCTTTTTCCTTGCGTTTAAATAAAGCTTTTAAAGGCATCTACTTTGCGAAAAAGATTTAAAGAAAACATTGTTTTTGGGTTTCACCAATTCACACCCCCTCTTGGTGTTGAAAATTAAGTCATTCTATTTTAACAGGGTCGATAGCAATTTTTTGTTTTGTTTAGTTTTTATGATTAGGTTTAATAGCCAATTTTGTCCCCAGTTTCGTTGACAAATCTCAATTTAGTCTCTCGTTTTAAAAGTGTTTGAAATGGGTCCTCACTTTTAAAATTTTGAGTCAAATTAGTCCCTTCTGTTAAGTATAAGCAAACAGAGTTAATGGGGTGATGATCTGGCTGCATTTAGTGGTTACATGTCATAATTTACTTGTGTGCATCTGACGTGTTCCTTAATTACAAAAGATAGGGTTTTATTAAGAAATTGGGTTTTTTTTTATTGGTCCTCAACACTCTCGAATCGTCCAAAACAACCAGAACCGCTTCGCTGAGCTGCATCAATTTCGCAGAAATAGATTTGATTATGTGCTTAAGCTTTGCATCCTTCTTGAGCTCGACGATTTCGCTGTAGCAAAGGCGATCAGAGACCACGGGAAGCCCTCAAGACCATGTTTAAGCTCCTCCGGCGAGAGAGCTTCAGAATTTTTGGCGGACTACTTTTTGGAAGAGTGTTTCTTGCCCTTGGTGACGGCGGCAGCGACGACGGCAGTAGCGACGGTGGATTGGGGAGGGAGGCAGAGATGACGATAAGGGTTACGGAGAGTTTGAGAAAGTCGAAGCGGTTGTGGTTTGGGGTTTTGTGGTTGTCGTCTTTGTTGTCATCATTGTCAGATTTTGGGGTGGGAATTTGGGAGAAGACGGAAGGGTAATAAGGGGATTTTGATAAAATTGATACACTAAAATGCCACAAATTCTAACAATTGAGATCCATAGTGTATATATTCCTATTCAATCCAATGAACAAAACATGTCGAAATCATCCTCGCACTAGCCAAACTCGCCGCCGCCATCGTGAAGCATCTTCACAAGAGCACAACCTCGCGCAAGCCGCGACGCAGAAGCGCCTCAATGCCTCCATTCAACCAAGAACAACACAGAATCCAAACCAACATCACCCTCACCAATTTTAGAACTTTCTCCACCCTTTGAAGGATTTTCAACAATGCTATCAAAATTCGACTCGGGTGACTTCAATTCAGTGAACTCACCACCCCTTTCAGCTTCCACGTATAGCATAAGCGCCTTTTTCTGCTTTAATTAAAGCATGTTCAAAAACCCATTGTTCCTCAAGGGGGTCAGGCTCTGCTGCAACCCCAACAGCGTGACGAAATCCGGTGTGACCCGAATGATTTTACTAACGGTTCGACCCGAGAGGCCCTGAACGAGCAACGCGGCGAGGCCTTTGGTGAGGACGGAGTCGGAGTCGGCTTCATATGACGTCGCAGTTGGGGTTGAGGTAGGCTCGAACCCAGAATTGGGAGACGCAACCTTAGACCTTGTTGTTGTTGGTTTTGAAGTGGAGCTCAAGGGGTTTGAGGTTTTTGCCATAGAAGAGGAACTGTTTGTATTTGACCTTGGGTTCGCGGACGAATTGGAAAAGGTGGACGATTTCTTGGAGCTTCGGAGGAAGGTCTTCAATGGGTTGAAGGGAATTGGATGATGATGACGATGATGATGGCGGCGGGGGCAACGGTGGGGATGATGATGGAAGTCTCTAGAAGGTGATGGATTTAGAGAAGAGAGTTTTTCTTAGAGAAGAAAGGAAAGTTGGGGTTTTGGGGAAGAGGGAGAGAGGGATTGTGTTCTCTGAATTGAGATTCACACCTGCAGTTAGCGAATGTCATTCAGCCCAGAAACATCTCAACAACGACAAAAAGGAAAGCAAGATCGCGCCTATACCTTTTTCTGTAATTAAGGAACACGTCAGGATGCACATATAACACGTAACCATAACTACTGCCAGATCATCACCCATTAACTCCATTTGGTTATATTTAACGGAAGAAATTAATTTGACTCAAAATTTTAAAAGTGAGGATCCATTTTAAACACTTTTAAAATGAGGGACTAAATTGAGATAAGTAGGGTGTTTAAGTGTATAAGAACAAAGATAAACTACTAATTCTAAAATTTAAAAACGAAATTTAATAATAATCACAAATGAACGAACAGAGCAAGAGTAACAAATTACGGTGTCACAGGTTGTTGTGTGTGGGTGAGAGAGAGTATGAAGATGAGAGAGAAACAAGTT
Source organism: Vigna umbellata (assembly GCF_018835915.1). The sequence goes on from NW_025909405.1 coordinate 67,020, forward strand.
GGATAAGTGAGGAAGGTGGATTAGGGTTAGGTGAGTGTTTCTGATTTTTTCAGTTGGGGCTACAATAGAGATGACAGAGAAAATGTTGGAGTGAGAGAGATGAAAGAGAAAAGGTTGAGAGGAATGAGGAAGGTGGGTAAGGGTTTGGGGGTTTCTTGTTTTTTTTTTAGTTTTGAGAATGAAATACCCTTGACCTTAAAACTTAGAATCCATAATATATGAGGATATTTTATCAACTAAAACCCGGTACACATTGCTAAAATCTACCAATTGAAAAAGAGCGTACGCAAGTTAGCAAACCCCTTTATATATATATATATGTATATATATATATATATATATATATAAATAT
>NW_025909405.1:71812-100865 GCF_018835915.1 Vigna umbellata
TATATGTATATATATATATATATATAATTCAATGTTTTCCTTGCCATGAAAATCTTCTTAAAATATATTTTTGAGTAATTATTTCTATCTTGGTCTATTTGCATAAGATTTGTTTGTCATCAAACAATTTCAAGATTTTAGTAAAAAATCTCTTTTAAGATTGTTTGGATTAATTGAATGTGTAGATTCAAGAATATATTGTATAGATCAAATACCTTTCAATTTTATCAATGTAGATCTCTTCTTAAGACATATTAGTGCCCGACACACCTTAGATATTATCTGCCAAGAATTGAATGTATCCACCAAATGTTACATGCTACCTATTAAAGGTTAAGTACTCATGCCGAAACTCGAATACTACCTACAAAAGGTTAATATTTGTTTGTCGAAGGCCAAACACTGCTAGCCAAAGATCAAGATCCGTTTTTCGAAGGGTGAAAACTAACTAATGTGTCGTGTGTGCCACATGTCGACAGTCGCGTACTCCCTGCTAAAGATTAAGCATTGCATGTTGATGGATGATGGTCTCTTGCCGAGGAATATGTACTACCCCTTAGAACTTGTTGTCCTCTACTAATACCTAACTACCATTTGCTAGGAGCTACATGCTTTCTACCATGAACGTATAACGCTTGCAGAAGATAACGACTAACACATATAGCATAACTTAATCAAAATCAACTACCATTACCTTAGGTAAATGGGTTATTGTGCCATTGGACACATATCCAAACCCATTTAGACAAGGACCAATAAATATTAAATTATGTTATAAATACAATAGTAATCGAGATTTATATTTATTTTTTACATTAATTGTAAGTTTGACTTTTCATTACAACATAATTGACTAAAGGATTAGAGATTTTTTTACAAAAACAACTCTCGTACATTTTGCAGAGAACGAACATGGAGATAAAAAAGAAGAGTAGTCAATAGAGTAAAGGTAGAAGAAATGTAGAAAATTAAAGTATCTTTATAGATACCTCTTCTACAAGAATAGGAATAATCAAACAATAAAAAAAAATTACATGAATCTTTTTTTATTTTTTTTTTGCATTATGTTCTTGAAGTCTTTTACCACAAAAACTCTTTTCATTATTAACAAATGTCAAGAACTAAATTTTTGACTAAAAGTCTTAAAAAATATTAATAATCAATTCAAGCGCCTTGTCCCTTCTCTGCGTACTCCCTTAGTATATAAATTGTTAAATATTTATCATTTGTATTATTAGTTTTCTTTGTTCATTCCTATGTCTTTCTTTATCTGTCTAATCTAATAAGTTATACATTTATCCTTCGTTCTCTGTCTTTTTTCTTTCTGTCTATATCTTCCACCCTTCACCCTAAAACGCGGATTGACACTAGCCATTTTCAAAATATTATTATTTGGACATTAGACTAAAACATGTGTACTCAAATAAAATATTTTAGAGACAGAGCAATTTATTAAAAAAGAAAATAAAGAATTCTAGTATCCTGAAATTAAGAGTCAAAGAAAAAAGAACGAAACCAACAAAAATAATAAGAGAAAGTTATCCTCGTATGTCATGGACAATTTTTATATAGTACATGTTTCATTTCATTTTTCTAGTTTTACGCCAACTCTATTTGTTTTGAAAAATCATATGTTTCTAACACATTTAATTTTTTTTAAGATTACGATATATTAAAAATACTTTGTAGAAAAATAAATAAAAAGATTAAATAAAATCTGAAAAAAATTATATATATATATATATATATATATATATATATATATATATTTGTAATTTAGTTAAAGAATAATGTTCTCCCGAATGGAAATATTTTGTTTAGGTAAACCCAATTATTTTCAGCTTTTTATTCTACCTCTACTGCAGGTTATGTTTACTTATTCTTATAAAGGTAAAATGTCTTTATATTCAAACATTGGTTTCATTCTTTTATCTTTTCCCCAATTAAAGTAACAAAAATATAGCTTTTTTTTGTCTTTTATAAATTTTTTTATATTCTTTTAAACAACTTATAACACCTTCTTTGTTCTTAATGATAGCTTTTCAACTAATATTATTGAATGTAAATTTCTTTTTTCAAATTCAAAATAAAATTTAGGTAATAATTATTCACGAATCTTAATTAACAATAGGAATCTATATAATATATTTTATTTCGGTGTGGATGTTGTGGAACTGAGGTACTGACCTATTTGACATGTTTTTCTTGTTTCGATTGTCTGATTGCTGGAGCCACTCGGTTTCTCTCAGTTGTGACCGCTCGGCTACCTTTTTGACAAAGGGATGAGAGGTACCTACAAAGGCACTCTGACGCTCAAGTTAGGCGTTTGTTGAAGGAGATTTTGTTCACTAACAAGTATTATCGTAATCGAGTATTGTAAACTCAGTATAGCATGAATAGAACGTACCTAGCTTTTTGCCCTGCCTCTGTACTTATAGGCTTTCATAAGCCCAATGAAATATAAACGAACTTACCTTAACCTTAAAATCTTATCAGTTGCTCACAAACAGCTTTATCAATATCTGATCAGTATCTTTAATCAGATATCTTTGATTACTTTATCCTCTACTGGACTATTAGCCCAATAATAGTGTAAGCGCTGACCCAATTACTTATTGGCTCATCAACGCATTACTCTTAGTATAAGTCACGCAATCGCTGGCCCAACTGCGGCCCAATCCAACTAACCGATCGGCTAACTCTCTTAACCACTCGGTCTGGATATCATACTATACATATTTCAATTAAGTGTAGTTTTAATATAAAATATTCATGCAAAATTATTAAAATTTATTTTTCACATATTGCAAGTAACTTGGACGTTTTGCTTCCTCCTACAGTTGTAAATAAATATATGGAACACATGCACTATCCTTAATCATCAAGAACATTAATCTTAATCGTGTTCTTGTCGAAAAAAGTATGGATTTGGCCATAGAGTGGAAGACTTGAGACCACCCAACCAATGAAGCTCGGCTACTAGTAACAACCATTTTTTTTCTTCTTAATTCAAATGCAAATAATGTTTAACACAAGATACTTTGTGTTATGAGATTTGACTTAGAATAACCAAATCAAAACTTTTGAACCATAACTCGGTAAGCCACAGAAGACTTCCAATTTTAACAAGAAAAATATGGAACATAAAGAGAATGAAAAATGTTTTAATGAAAAGAAAATTAATAAATTGATATGACATATATTAAAGAATATACTGTTAGGAAATAAAAATGTAAAAAAAAATTAAAATTTTTTCACATACACGGCATCCAACACAAGCGCACAAAGAAAGGAGTTGTCAAATATCTTTACAAATAATAAAAGTAATAGTATTATATTTTTGTTCCATACCGGTTCTACTAATTTGGAATGCCTAGGGAACTAGTTAGTGAGGAAGATAAACAGAGTAGTCGGATTGAGAATTAAGGCAATGGATATTATTTTAAACTTAAGTATCACCATTACTAATTGAGTCGTAATTAGGTCAACATTAATTTGAAACTTATTTCGAAATCTATAAATACAAGTTTAAAGTATTATAGTAGGTTGGTGATATTTAATATCCATTTATTGCTAGAATTGTCGAATCTTTAATGACTTTGTCATCGGGGTACCTTCTCCAAGTAATTTCGAAGTTTGACTGAACGATGACGAGAGTGAAGTGAAGAAAGAATAGTGACTCGTTCTTGGAGTAGGATGAACAGACTAGAGAGAGCAGTTGACCTCAACCCCACAAACCCTAACATTTTAGCGTTTACCGTGAGGCTCGAGGACATACGAAGAAACCCAATGGTGACCACAAGAAACATGGGCGATCAACAGGATCCTATGGAGTTTATTAGAGAAATGTCACAACAAATGCAGGAGATGCAACGAAGACATGAAATTGAGATAATGGCATTGAGGGTCAGGCATAATGCTGGCCATCAGGAGCAGATCCCACAACACTTTATGTCGGTCATTCATACCCCGTCGAATGTGAACAATCAAGCAGAGGGATCGACCATGACAGTTCAGGAGGCTAGCACAAGGGTAAGCAAGGAGCCCTCACGGTGTAGATGATAAAAGTCGAGGGCCTGTTACCTTTTACAGTTGTTGTTAAGGAGGTGTCTATGCCTGAGCGGTCGACGACTCTAGTTTTCGAGAAGTATGGTGGATCGACTTACTTGTATGAGCATTTAAGCTCGTAAATTAACACCATGGTGTTCTACTCGTCGAGTGACCCAGTCTAGTGTAGAGCTTTTTCTCTATCCCTAAAGAGGGAAGCGCTGGAATGGTTCAACACTATGACACCCAACACAGTGGAATCTTTTGCCACTATTTGCACCATGTTCGACTATTAGTACATGACTAGCAGGGTTTAGAGCTTGACACATCTTGTGTTAGTAAGCATCAAGAAAGGGAAGGATGAATCCATGAAGACCTTCATAGACAACTATAAAAAGACCACCGGGCAAGTTAAGCATGTGAGTCAAGATTNTTTTACAGTTGTTGTTAAGGAGGTGTCTATGCCTGAGCGGTCGACGACTCTAGTTTTCGAGAAGTATGGTGGATCGACTTACTTGTATGAGCATTTAAGCTCGTAAATTAACACCATGGTGTTCTACTCGTCGAGTGACCCAGTCTAGTGTAGAGCTTTTTCTCTATCCCTAAAGAGGGAAGCGCTGGAATGGTTCAACACTATGACACCCAACACAGTGGAATCTTTTGCCACTATTTGCACCATGTTCGACTATTAGTACATGACTAGCAGGGTTTAGAGCTTGACACATCTTGTGTTAGTAAGCATCAAGAAAGGGAAGGATGAATCCATGAAGACCTTCATAGACAACTATAAAAAGACCACCGGGCAAGTTAAGCATGTGAGTCAAGATTTCATCCTTAACAACCTCTCGACGACCTTGAGGTCGGGACCATTCGTGGATAGCTTGTGTGCTAGACTGGCCAAGACCATAGACGAGTGCAAGAGCAATCAATCATGTTTATGCACATTTAGGACATGTGCTATTTTCGTAAGAAGAAGTAGGAGGAGGCCGTAGTGACGAGCGACAATAGGAAAGACAAGAAGAAGCTGGTCGATGATGGAGAAAAGGAAGGTGGCTCTTGGCCGAAAGATTTTCCCCCAAGGGCCAAAGTTCCATCAATACACCTCCTTAAACACACCAAAGGCAAGGATTTTGGAGGAAACGATGAGTGCAGATCTCCTTCCTTAGATCAAGAAGAAGACCACCCCCAAGAACGCGAATGGTAAGAAGCATTGTCAATACCACCAAAACCTGAGGCACACCACGGATGACTGTCCTACACTCTGTGACAAGATATTAGAGTTTATCTAGGTAGGTCATCTCCAAAGGTAAGTGAAAACTGATCGACCGAAAAGGAGTCCCTCCGAAGGCGAAGTCTCGACTTGCATCCTCATCGTGACGATCATCGACATGACAACTAGCGTAGAAGTAGGAGAAGGAGTTGTGACTGCCCCTTACGTGATCACATCAATATTATCTCTAGGGGGTTTGCAGGAGGCGGATCCTCGTCGTCCTCTTGGAAAAGCAACTCAGGAGTTTGAAGACTATTCACCTGATGGATAGGAAATAGAAGTCGATGCCCATTACTTCCATGGATGAAGATTTCCATGCCCTTGACCCTGATCAAGACGACCAAATAGTCAGCACTATAGAAATCGCTCAATATGGCGTAAGCAAAGTCCTTATCAATCAAGGGAGCTCAGTGAACATCGTTTACTAGAAGAATTTCCAAAAGATGGACCTTTCAGAAGACTTGATCGTCCCCTACAACGTACAAATTGTAGGCTTCTCCACTGAGCAAGTCGATATGCGCGGTTATGTTGATCTAAGAACAAGGATGGGGCATTGCACAATGCAAAGGAGCTCAGAGTAATGTATTTGTTGGTGGAAGAAAATACTTCTTACAATGTGTTGATCGAACGATCATGTCTGAACAAATTTAGGGCAATTTTTTCTACACCTCATCTGGCGATGAAGTTCCCTCCCAATAGGGGGACAATCTGCACGGTCCAAGTGGATTAGAAGACAGTCCGAGAAAGTTATGTGGCAAAGTTAAAGGTGGAACCATACATCCCTCCGAGGAAGATCAGGAGTTTAGAGGTAGTCGTGGATGACTTGAACACCACAACCAATACCGAAGAAAAGATGGAACTACAAGGCGGTATGAAACCTTTCAGCTAGGGAAGAGGGACAGGTGACCTCTATGGAGAGTTGGTTAGAGCGGAGCAGGAGAAGGCTTTGGGCGAAACATTAAGAGCCAATTGGGACTTGTTTGCATGGACGACTGTTGATATGTTGAGCATTCACCCTAATGTGATGTCCCATAAATTGGGGCTCCAAGGAGGCATGGCTCGTGACTCAAAAGAAGAGATGGTTTGGTGAAGAGAAAAAACATGCGGTTGATATAAAGGTAAAGAAGCTCTTTGAGACAGGGTTTGTTTGGGAGGTCACGTATATCACAGGGCTAGCAAATGTAGTCATCGTGAAAAAGGAGAGCCTCATTCAAAAGCCTCATTTGGTGAATAACAATCACTATTCATTTTTCAAAAACTAAAATGTGTCCTAACCCCTACACCTCGGGAGCCCGCTCACTCATCGTCCCCCACTCGGGCCTTATCCTCTTCCCCCTTAACTTCAACTTCTTCATGAACCTCGATGTGTTGGGGTTTACCTTGATCATTTGGTTCCCTCTTTTCAACCTTGGGAGGAGTAGTAATATCGACCAGGTGGCCATTCATCATTCGCTTCATCATGTCAAAGACTTCATACTTCATAAGGACGTTGAAGAAGAGAGTTGCCTAAGAGATGTCCTTGTTAAAGCCCACAATGTGTTCGGCATATACCAGGATCACTGAGAACTCCATTCTCTTTGGTCATATTAGCTCTCTACTTCAACAAAGCCTCCCGCTAAGTTGAAAAGTTGTTATACTAGCTATAGAGTTTTTGAAGGTCCAGCTTGAGGTCATTGATAACGGTTGATTTCACCATTATTTGGGATTAAATTTGGATAATAAATGAACCCTTTTTGCTTAGAAGCTTGCTTGTTCTCTTGTTTTTAGCTTATTTTGGTGAATAAGAGAGTTGAGGTTATACTTGAAGATTTTATCACTAAATTCCCTTGATTTTGTAGGAAACTGGGATGAATTGGAAGAGGAGTTAAGTTGTCAAGAAGTTGGAACTCAGAAAGGACAAAAAGAGCACCAGAAGAGAAGGCTACTGAAGGTTGCAGAACGCTTGAGCGCCCTCCTCTAGGGCCCTCAGCGCAGGAGTCTCGCACTCACGCCTGAGCGCCCTTTCAGGGACGCTGAGCGCCCTTTCAGGGACGCTGAGCGCCCTTTCAGGGATGCTGAGCGCCAGTCTTTAAGTAACGTTTCATGCCTGGGCGCCTTTCTTGGGGCGCTAAGCGCCACTCCTCTCGCAAGCTCGCTTGGGCACCCTAAGTTGGGGCACTGAGCGGTGTCAACATTGGCCCATGATCCAATTCAGTTGTATATAAAGACTTGGTCGTCCTAGAGGGAGTATCTTTTGACAGAATTGACACAAATTCATATTTCTCCAACTCTCTGGAGGAAGAAGTGGAGGCGGAAGCTCTCCTCTTCAATTTTTAGGATTTATCTTTCATTCTCATTCCATTGTTCATCTAGTTTCCCCATGACAAGGGGGAACTAAATTCAATTTGTTGTTGAGGGATGATGTAACCTTGTGAGCTCTCATGTATTTGAATTGATTCCAATTTATTTATGGTTCTTTCATTAATTGTTACGGTTATTCTTCTTTGCTCTATGCTTGTTATGTTTAACTCATTCATGACATGATCATTGCTTTTCGTGATATGGACACATACGGGGAAACCTAGATATGGAGAATTGCTCCCAAAAGCAGTATTGCCTATACATAGGGATATGAGTTTTGGTTATCTTAAGCTTCTAATCGTAATGCAGAATTATTACTAGTGATACAAGACATTGTGATCTAGTAATTAAGGATAGGCTTTCTTCGTCGAGACATCAGGTTTTAAGTAATTTAGAAAGTGATATTAACATTAATGAAGATGAACTCATATATGCATAAGAGTAAACTAGGTGAAATCTAAGCCCCAACAACATATTCATCTCATATTTTCAATATCATCCATTCCTTTTTGTGTTTTCTTCAATTGATCAAAAGTGCATTCATATTTACTTTCTTATTTTTTGCATTCAAAACCCTAAAATTGTTCTTCAAAGTCTTAATTAGTTAAGAAATTACATGACTATTTAGTGTCGTGAGTCTCTTGGGAAATGATACTTGGTCTTACCAATTATTATTACTTGATACGATTCGGTACACTTGCCGACATCTTAACAAGTTTTTGGCGCTGTTGCCGGGGGACTCATGGTTTAAACTATACTTTTGTGTGATTCTTAACCAATTAGACTTTATCTTTAATTTTATCTTTTTATCTTTTACTTTTATCTTTAATTTTTATTTTATCTTTAATTTTATCTTTTTATCTTTTATTTTTATCTTTTTATCTATAATTTTTATTTTATCTTTAATTTTATATTTTTTTTATCTGTTAGTGCTAATTAGGTGCTCTAGTGTTTTTTTCTCTAGTGTATGCAGGATACAATTCGGACTAGAAACACAAAAGATTCTTAACCGCTTCTTGCAGGTTTGGACAACAGTAGAAGAAAAAGGAGAAACAGGACGTCCAGAGAACTTTTCCCTTCTCCTAACACTCTTTTACAGCCTTCACCTTAATGATTTGATAAGGAAACAAAAAATATGACTGAAGAGCATAATGGTAGACATACCCTGGCAGATTATGCAATAGTCATTGGTCCTCATCATCTTAATAGCATTGCAAGGCCGAGGGTTAATGCTACAAACATGGAGATGAAGCCTTCTCTGATTCAATTGGTGAAGAGCAACCAATTCAATGGATTATCACATGAAAATCCATGAGCATCTGACCACATTCAATGAGATATGCAATATTGTGAAGATCAATGGAGTGCCAGATGAAGCTATTAGATTGAGTTTGTTTCCTTTCTCTTTGGGAGGCAATGCCAAAATGTGGTTGAACTATTTTTCAGAGAATAGTTTTACTGAGTGGGAAGCCGTGGTTGCAAAGTTTCTGAATAAATACTTCCTACAATCAAAGGTGAACAAAGGTAAGCAAGAAATTTCTTCTTTCAAGCAGGGCATGGAGGAAACATTAGGTCAAGCATGGGCCCGATTTAAAGGCTTGTTGAGAAAGACGCCTACTCATGGTTTTGATTAACCTACAGTAGTCATTATATTCCTTGGAGGTCTAAGCTCACAAACTAAATTGATGATAGATGCCTTAACTGGAGGTAATATCAAGTGCAAGACTCTAGAGGAAGCCTATGAGCTGATTGAAAATATGGCTACAAATGATAATGAGATGCATAGTGAAAGAACTGAACTTCAACAGAAAGGAGTTTTATAATTACAATCTCAAGATGCTCTGCTGGCACAAAACAAGATTATGACTCAACAGCTGGAAACATTGATGAAGAAAATCTCCCAATTGCCAAGGGAGTTGCAAAATGTGTCTTAAGTTCAACAACAACTTTGTGAGTTGTGTGGTGGAGATCATATCAATGGACAATATGCCATGCAAGCTATTACCCAAGAAGAAGTCAATTTTATGGGTAATCATGGTCGCCCAAGTAACTACAACCAAGGGTGGAAACCTCACCCAAGCATGGGTCAAGGGCAAGTTGGGCAATTCAATAGACCACCACAACAACAATGGCAACAACAACCCTCTTTATATGATAGGACTGCAAAGATAGAGGAGACACTCCAACAATTCATGCAAGTGTCAATCTTCAATCATAAAAGCACTGAAGCTACCATTAGAAATTTGGAGATATAGGTTGGTCAACTAGCTAAGTTGGAGGAGATACAGGTTATACAACTGAAGCTACCAATTATAAAAGCACTAAAGCCACCATTTGTTTATTTTGTTTTTATTTTATATAAAATTCAAATAAGCATAAAATAAAGCAAAAATATAAAAATCTTGATCCAACGGCATCAGATGCTTTCATCTGAACCTTCCAGCATCCATCAGTAGATGCAAATCCTTCTCATCAGCATCCATCAATAGATGTTGATCTTTCTCATCTTCATCGGCATCCATAAGTAGATGTCGTCAATAGCATCTATCAGTAGATGCTTAATCACATATCATCCATCAATAGATGCTTAATCTAGTAGCATCCATCAGTAGATGCTCTCATCTGAATCTTCATTATCATAACATCCATATATAGATGCTTTAATCTAGTATCATCCATTAGTAGATGCTTCTTTTCATAGCAGCATTCATCAGTAGATGTTCTCATCTAAATCATCTTAGCATCCATCAGTAGATTGTATCATCTGAGTCCTCCTAGCATTCCTCAATAGATGTTGTCCAACATCCATCACTAGATGTTGTCATTATTGCAAAGCAAAATCAAATCCAAACCACACAAATAATCAATTAAAAAGAAAAAGTCAAAAACTGGGTTGCCTCCCAGTAAGCGCTTCTTTAACATCACTAGCTTGATGCCATAAAGTTCAGTTTGAATTTATGATGTTGGTATTCCTCTTACTTTCATCACACCAACTTATCTTTAGCAACTTCTTGTTCACCATCTTGACTCTCCTAGAGTAAGGATCCTTTATCTAAAAAAATTTATTTGCCTTAATAGTCTTGACAACCCATAACTTGTTCTTAAATTTCACTGGTGTGCTAGGTTTGGGTTCATCACTTTTCACATCAGGGTGTTGGTGAACCAATTTTTCTTCCTTTTCTTTGTCCTCTCCTTTCACTTTTATAGAGAAATAGCTAAGGCTTTTTTTGACCAACTTGGCAGCTTTATCAGGTAGACTAGTCACTGATAGAACTTCATCTGTTGTTTTAAGACTAGTCTGCTTTTCTTGAATTGGCTGCCCAGCTTCAAAAACATTGAAAATTACCTCTTTCTCTTGGTCCTTCAATGGTAAAACTTCATCATCTACACGAATGACAACCTTAGTTGTCTTCATGAATGGATAAGTGGTATCTCTGCATTTTCATCCATCTCCATCACTAGAAAGTCCACCGAAAATTGGAGTTTATCTATCTGAACCAGAACATCTTCCACTACACCATAAGGATGCTTGATGGACCTATCCACCATTTGTAACACCATTCTTATGGGTTTGACCTCCAAACCACCAATCTTTTTGAGCAAAGATAGGGACATCAGGTTGATGCTAGCCCTAAGTCAACTAGAGCCTTTCCTATATCATGATTCCCAATGGTACAAGGGATATTAAAACTTCCCAGATCTTTAAATTTTGGAGAGAGAGTCATCTACATAATGGCACTGCATTTGCCCTGCACTTCAATTGTTTCCTCATCTAAATTGTTTTCTCATCTAAATATTTCTTCTTCTTGCTGAGGAATTGCTTCATATGCTTAGAATAGGCAGGAATTTGCTGCAGTGCTTCGGTCAAAGGCATAGTAATCTCCAATTGCTTAAAGATCTCCATGAAATGCCCAAATTGTTTCTCTTTTTCAGTTTTTGAAAAACTTTTTGGATTAGGAAGGGGCTTCTCCATTATTTTTTCTTTTTTCCTCTCATACTCTTCTTCTTTCTTTCTCCTCTCATCTTTCTCACCTTCTTTTCTCTCAGCCTCTTCTTTTCTCATGAGTTCTAATCTTTCAATTAATGAATTTTTTATGAAGATGCATGTTCTTAAAAAGGGTTTGATGAATATTGATGAAATTGATTGATTTTGTTGATTGGTGCTGTGTAAACTTGTTTTGCCACTGTTTGGACCAATTAAATTGTGCTAATTTTGGCTAGGATTGAATAGAAATTGTTTTGGAAAGTGAAAAGTGAAAGAAACCCACGCTTGGCAGCAACGCTCGCCGCCCGGGCGGCAGACGTTTGTGACAGCACACTGATTTTTCTGTTTTCTGGCTGTGTGGTCCTATGCAGATGGCACTGATGGTTCCCTACGTGTCTTGGGAATAGTGGTACTGAGTTATTAGATTTTTGGAACTAACGTTTGATGTTTTCTGGCTTTGTTTTTTAATCTCTGTGCAAGAATGGTATCCTCATCTGGCAGGACTACATTTGAAGACTATAGGAAACAAGAGAAAGGAAAAGGAGCAGTACTACTCCCACCAGTTTAGGATGGCTGCCCACGAGAGATACTTCCCCTTAGTGGATGCTAGGAAGCTACTCATGGAACGTAGGGTGGGACTGATCCCTACTTTGGCTCCCAGTTTGGAAGGGAGGTCAACATCAGAGGCTAGGGGAACCTAGCTACTTACCCTGCTCCTGCCAGCATCGCTATTGTGAAGGAGTTCTATACCAACGCTAAGGCGTTAGGTGGAGAGCAAGAGACGTATGTCAGTTACGTGAGGGGCAGGAAAATCTCTTTTGATGCTGACACCATCAACACCTTTTTGGGCACTGATTAGGAAGGATAGCAATGCCAGTATGAGCAGGCTATGGCTGAAGGGGTCGACTATGAGGATGTGGAGAGGACCCTATGCGTGCTTGGAGGGCAGTTTGAGAGGAGCAGATCTGATGTACCCATCCACATCAAGAGGGCATCCTTGATACCATTGGCAAAATATTGGATGACCTTCTCCCAGGCCAACATCCAACCTTGTTCCCATATGTCTGATATCATCACCCAGAGGGCTATTTTCTTGTATTTTATTTTGAGTGGAAGGAAGGTCAACTTAGGGGCAATTATTGCTAAGCAGATCAAGAGTTGTGCACGTGCTGTGAGCAGTAGGACCCCCCTAGGACACCCCTCTCTGATCACACATCTGTGTGGGATTATGGGTGTTGATGTGTCAGCGCCGCCGCTAGAGCGTCTAAGGAAGGAGCTGGAGGAGGCTTATTTCACTTATAGAGGAGCAGGGTCCAGCTATGCCACCACATCAAGATCCCAGGGTGCACAGGAGGGCACCACCACCAGCATAGGAGCCTGCCCATGAGGCCGCCTCGTTTCAGATGCGGGACATGTACATGTCCTTGATGGATGCAAGGATGGAGGCTCTCTACAGAGGCCAGATGGCGGCAGCCGAGATGATTAGCTGATTATATGATCCACCTAAGATTTGGCACCGCATGTTTATGGACGAGTTTAAAGCTCGTATGGCATGGCCAGAGGACCCGACACACGCTGAGGGTGGAGTAGAAAATGGAGCAGCTGATAATGATGAGGACCCTGATGACTAGAGATTGATTGTATTCAGCGTCTACTGATGGACGCCTCTTTGATTTAGACAGGATTTCTCTTACTTTCCCTTACTTTTAGTTTATTGTTGTTATTTTGTTTATTGTGGAACTCTTTTTATATTACTGCTTTTATTGTTTTTCTGTAGTATAGGAATGATGTACTTTGCTCTATCTTATTGCAGTAGTTTGGTTCTTCTGATGTTGTGTTGTCATGAGTATTGTTATTTTATGCTTATTGTTTGGGTTGATGTTGAGATGATGCATGATGTAAAAATATACAGGTGGTTGCTTCTAAAATGTGAAACAGATGCTTAAGGTAAAATTTTGATTGAAATACTGGGTAGGGTGTTTTTCTGAATTCTGGAACTTGAATTTAACTTGTGTGAGGATTGAACTTCAGAGTTATTATGAATAATTGTTATTACTTTGAAAGCATGAATGATTTTGCCTAAATTTTCTGTGATTGAATTACTTGCTTGCAGGTTTCACATGATCAAGGTCATCTGTTGTTTATCCCTTTTTAGCCTACTCATGAATTTTTTTCAAATAAAAAGAGAACAGTTTATTTCATCCTTTGAACATTTAGCCTTAAGCATGTTTGGAAAACCCTGTTTTAAATTCTTTACCTTGAGTTGAGTTAAGAATATTTGTGAGGTATTGAAAAAGGTTCAAGTTTGGGGTTGCAGAAAAATAAGCAGTGAGCAAAAAGAAAAATAAAAAAAGAAAAGAAAAGAAAGCTCACTACAAGGGGAAAAAGGTTGGGAAAGATCTTCTTGAAAAGAGAACCTGTGTGTAATTATTAATTTCATAAATATCTCTCTTAACAAAAGGATTTTTGCATTCCTGAAAAACCATGTTTCTTCTTAGCCCAGCCAAGTTACAAGCCAAGAAAAGCCCTTGTGATGAAAACCTGCTTGTGAGTATGTTTAATTTTGGTAAAATGAAAGGCAAAATTAATTTGTAGGACATTGTGATAGTAGAGTGATTGAGAGATCCCACTATACACTTTTGAGTTGAGTGATACACTTTTGAGTGCTTGAGTGATACACTTTTGAGTGCTTGAGTGAAACACTTACCTTGGTGAGGAATAGTTCTTTGAATTTATGATTACTCTCTGCCTGGTTGATTGATCATTCATACTCATAAGCATTTGTTGAACTGTTTGAGCATCACATTGAGTTTAATTGAATTAAAGGCATTTATGCATCTTGACTGATATTCTTATGATGAGCTGATTGAAGTGATTACTTGTCTTGGAAAAAGATTTTGAAAAACTGCTGAACCACTGTGATATTTGATGAGAGCTAAGTTACATTTTGTTTTGCTTAAGGACAAGCAAAGTTCTAAGTTTGGGGTTTTGATAACGGTTTAAAATACCGTTATTTGTGATGTGATTTTGATACTAATTGTACCCTTTTCACTTAGAAACTTGCTTGAAATCATGCTTTATCATTTAGTTGTGTGAATAAGAGAGTTGAGGTTGAATTTGATGATTTTGTGACTAATTTCCCTTGTTTTGATAGACAATGAGAGAATACGGAAAGTAGAGATGAAGAACCAAGGAGACAAAGCTCAGAAAGGCCTGGAAAAGCACTTGGGAATTCGACGTCCACCGCCCGGGCGCCCATCTTGGGCGCCTGAGCGGCGGACCCCGAAGCCTGGGCGTCCAATTGAAGGCTCAAGCCCTACAGCTGGACCGTCCACCGCCCGGGCGCCCGATCGTCGTGCGTCGCAATTCTGGCCCAGTTTTTGCTCTGTTTCGACTCTTTTGGACTAGGCCCTGTTTCTACTATTTTTTAACTTTATTTAAAGGACCTAAGCGCTCTAGGAGTTGCATCTCTGGCTGGAGCAACACAACAGCACACTCTTCTACTCTCTGAAGGCGGATCTGGAGGCGAGAGCTTCCTCTTCTACTTTTAGGGTTTCACTATCTCATGTTTTTCCATTATTCATCTAGTTTATCCATGTCTATGGGGAACTAAACTCTATTTGTTGCTGGTGAATGATGTAACCTTGTGAACTCTCATGTATTTGAATTGATTCTTAATCATATATGCTTTTTTATTAATTGTTAGAGAATTCATCTGTTTCAATGCTTGCTCTATTTAACTCATTTAGTAGCATGATTTATGAATTGCATGAGTGCCGGGAGGTTCCTGACAATTCAGGTTCTTGTTGAATTCTCCCAAGGGTAATATTTCTCAAGGATGAGGGTATGAGTACTTGGTCGTCTTAAGCTCTTGATCTTCAGACTTAATTTTCTAGGAACGCTAGGAATTGCACGAACTAGGAATTAAGGCAGAATTATTGCGCCGAGGGATCGGGTTCTAAGAAATTTAGTGAGTGACGTTAACATTAATGTAAAAAGAAGAATTCTTATATACATGAGAGTAAACTTGGTGAAATCAAACCCTAACAACATAATCATCCCACTTTATTAAACAACATTCGTTCATCTTTCTGTTACTTACTATTGATCAATTTGCATTCATATTTAATTTTATGTCTTTGCATTTGAAACCAACAATCTTGTTTTATTTAAGTCTTAATTAATTGCGTTATCACACAATTGTTTAGTGTCGAGAGTCTTTAGGGGTACGATACTTGGTCTTACCATTTTATATTACTTGTGCGATTTGGTACACTTGTCAATCCATCAATAGGAGACAAAGGCTCCGATGAGGAAAGTCTCTCGTCAAAAGAAGGAGAAGAAGATCTCTCACTCATTGGAGAAATTTCCCTAGTTAGCAAGGAGGCGTGACGACCATAGCCGATATCAAAAGACGAAGAGGTAGGCACACCTATGACAGTAGGTAAAACTAAAAACAAAAGCAAGAGACTCGAGGAAGGGAATGAAGAATGCTCAAAGAGGACGCTCAAAGTGAAGCAACGTTGAAGAACGAAATCCAGCATAAAATAAGTTATAACAAAATAATCTTTAGTCAAGTGACTTTTTGTTCCCGTGTGCAATGTTTGTTTTTTCGAGTTCAACCGCTATAATGCAGCCACGCACTAATACAATAAAAGGAAACAACAACGGTTATTTTCGCTTATACGCAACAGTTCCGCAACCGAGGCATATACAAGCGAGGCAAAAAGGTGTGTGCTTTTTCCTCGTTTCAAATCCAACCAAGGCAATACAAGTGTTTTTTCCTCTCTTTTTTTGAGTGTTTTATTTTGTTTTCACAGAACTGAAACCGAAACCCTAAAATCGTAGACCCAAAACCCCAAATCATAGTGTCATTTTTTACACTACCGTCATCGGATACTCAACCCTTCTCCCTCATCGTCGTCACCAAAGGTCACTCGCGACGCGTCGCTGTCGTCTTCTCTCGCCACCGTGACGTCGTTCTCATATAGGCTCGGTCAGAACTAAACCCGTGTTTGCTTCGAAGGAGGAAAGCTTCCACGATCCCACCACCACGAGAACACCCACTGAGACATCAGAAAAAGAAAACCCTCCTTGTGACGCTTGAACCAAGACGAAAGAAAAAGAGGAAAAAGGGAAGAAGAGAGTGACGCTACATCATCTTACATCGCAAGCCAGAAAAGAAGGGGGAAAGGAAAAGGTTTACGCACGCAACAAAGGACCCTAGAAGTCCACCGCGAGCCACCATCGAAGGCATGAACACGCCTGAGTCGCGCTTCCAAAGTATCGCTATTCTCGCCGCCGTGAGGCCATTGTCTCTGCTCGAGACGCAGAACATTCTCGCCCCGAAGACTGGGTGGTCTGCGAGAAGAAAAATAAGAGAAGTTGGTTTCTCGTTAACCGGAACAGAGAAGAGAATGTGGAAGAGTTTCCCGTTATGCGACCCCAAAGCAGGGTTTTCTTAGTGAAATCTAATTAGGGCTACGGCCTCGGTTCTATAAAGAACCGATGGCTAAACCCTCTAAAATAATTCAGCTATTTTATGCCTTGGTTCTTTAAACAACCGAGGTAATAGACCTTTGCGATAATTACAAAAATCACTACGTTAGTTTAGGCATCGGTTCTTTTTAAACCGAGGCATATACGTTTGCGGTAATTACAAAAATGTCACCAGCCATTTTTTGCTACGGTTACAACTAAATCGATGTCAAATGCGCGAGTTAAAATACTTTTTTTAGTAGTGACGTCAGCCACGTATGCTGATGGATGCTACTAACGACATCTACTGATGGATGCTGATCAGAAAATTTAGACATCTACTAAAGGATGTTACTGAAAGCATCTATTCATGGGTGCTATGCTACTAGACATCTACTGATGGATGATGATGTGAAGGATTTTCATCTACTGATGGATGCTGATGTAAAGGATTTGCATCTACTAATGGATGCTGGAAGATTCAGATGAAAACTAGTTTGATGATCTTTTTATCTTTTTATCTTTTTATTTATTTTAGGTTTAAACTCTCATTTGGTCCTCGTATTTGTGTGTCAATCTCAAGTGGGTCATCGTTTTTTTTTATCTCAATGGGGTCCATAAACTTGTTAAAATGAGCCAATTAAGCCCTCTCCGTTAATTTATCAGTAACGTTGTTTGCTTAGGGTTAACTTCAGTTTCAACCCCAAAATCTTCCAATCTCTTAATTAAGTAACCAATCTGCATCTCCATCCTTTTACATGATGCATCAATGCTTTTCTGAGTGGAGATGGACTCTTGCATAAATTGTTGAAAGACGTCATCCATCTTTGCCATTCTTTCTAATAGAAAGCTTTGTTGCTGCCATTGTTGTTGTGGTTGGTTCTCAAATTGTCCTGCAGCTTGTCAAAATTGACTTTGATCCATGCTTGAGTGAGATTCCCTCCAGCGGTTGAGATTACCTTGGTAGAATTGAGTGCCCATATAGTTAAATTCTTGTCCGAATTGCATCCTGCAGGCATTAGGCATAAAACCCTAGAAAACATTTGTTAGCACAAAAAGATAAAAAAAATAAAAAGATAAAAAGATAAAAAGATAAAATGAAAAGATAAAAAGATAAAAAAAATTAAAAGATGAAAAGATAAAAAGATAAAAAAAAATAAAAAGATAAAATAAAAGATAAAAAGATAACAAAATAAAAATCAAGTCAAAGTTAATCAATAATCACACAAATAGAATAGTTAAACCACGAGTCCCCGGCAACGGCGCCAAAAACTTGTTAACACTCGGCAAGTATACTGAATCGTATCAAGTAATAATAAAATGGTAAGACAAAGTATGGTTTTCCAAAGGACTCACGGCCTAAACAGTTATGTGATTTCTTGATTAAATTAGACTTGTAAACAAAATCATTGTGTTTGAATTGCGGAAAATAAACATGAATGCAAGTTTTGATCAATTGGATTGAAAGATGCAAAAGTGATTGATGTAAAATATGAATGAGTATGTTTGTTGGGGTTTTCGACTCATCCTATCCACTCTCATGTATTCATGAATTCATCTTTCTTCATTAATGTTAATGCCACTTTCTAATTTACCTTAAACCCGATGTCTCGGTGAAGAAAGCCTAATCCTAATCACTAGTTTACAATGTCTTGTCTCCCTAGCAATTATTCATGCATTACATTCGCACAGAAGCTTAAAGTCAATTGATCCTCCTATTCCTATGTTTAGGTAATATTGCTTCCGGGAGAATTTCCCCAATTCTAGATTTACATATATGTGTCCATATAGATAACATCAATGATCATGCAATTGAATGAGTTAAACAAAGCATGCATAGAGTAAAGAGGAAAAACCCTAACAATTAATGAAGCAAAGCATATAAAATATAGAACCAATTCAATACATGAGAGTTTCAAAGGATTACATCGGTTCCCCAACAACAATGGAGGTTTAGTTCACCATAGACATGGTGAAACTAGATCAAAAACAATGAAAGAATGAAAGATAGAACCGTAGAATTTGAAGAAAGGAGCTTTCGCATCCAAAATCCGCCTCCAAGGGGTGAAGAAAGTGTGATTTCGCCTCTTTCTATCCAAAGATACCAACCCTAAGTCGACTAAACCCTTATATAGTTTATTAAAAATTACAGAAAATAGGCCCAAGCCCAATTAAATGTCGTTCAACGGCACTTTTGGCGCTCAGCGGTAAGTGCGGTTCTTCTAAATGACGCTCAGCTGCAATTTTTGCCCTCAGCGATGATTGCGGTGCTTCAGAATGTCGCTCAGCGGTAAAAGTTCCGCTCAGCGGTGACTGCGGCTCTTCTTTTGTGCACTTTTACTTCCTTTCCTGAGTCCAGCTCCTTAGTACTTCAACTTCTTTCGTCTAATTCATCTTAATTCCTTCCAAAACAACGAAAACCAAGCATAAAACCCATCCAACTCTCTTATTTCCAAAACTTAAGCAAAAGCACGATTTCAAGCTAGTTTCAGTCATAAAGGTTGTTTCTAATATCAAAATTAAGTATAAAAATAACGGTTTTTCAACCGTTATCACAACCCCAAACTTAGAACTTTGTTTGTCCTCAAGTAAACAAGATGTAACTCAATCTTCCACCAATCAATACAATGGTTCACCATATTCAAAAACTCTTTCTTTCAAAACAACTAATTACTCAAGTCAGCTTATAAAAAAGAATTCATTCAAGATGCACACATGCTTTGATTCAATCGAGCTCATTGTGGTGTTCACATAGTATCCAACAAATGCTATTCTCATGAATGATCAATTAACTAAGCATAGATGTAATCATGTGCTCATGGAATTATTCCTCACTAGATAAAGTGTCTCACTCAATCATGTTCGTTTTGGTTAGTAAGAGTTATGGAAGCACTGTTCATGTGACGAAATGCCTGGTTCATCTTCTTCTTTCAAATGCACGGGTTGGGGCTTTCAACATAATTCAGCATAGTTCTACCAATGCCAAGCCAGTATTCTGGCATAAAACCTATTCTTACACAACAACTTTCGGCCAGTCTGGCCAAACGATTAATCCACATGCAAACTCTACAAGTCGGCCATAGCCCGACCAAGAGATCGATCACGATAACCCTTCATACGCTAAATCAAACTCCTGAGACTATGGGGGTTATGTGCCTATTGAGTCCAATAGATATATTAAAGAGCATAATCCAACGAGACTCATTAAGCCTCTTCATTTTAAAAGTACCCAAAATAAATGTATAGAAAATATTCACATATCATAACTAATCTTGATACTATGGTTATCAATTACGGTAAGGTATTTTGTTATTATTATTTACTCTTTTATTATTATATACTTATTATTTCAATGATATTATTTGATCCACAACTCATGTTAATTCTATAAATACAATTAATATTTTCACAAGAATACTAACTCATTCTTATATTCATTATTCCATTTTTATAGATCTTAAAACTCTTTTACTCAGCATCGGATGATCTTTCCGCATTCCAACTTTCATAAACTTCAAAAACAGGAAAATCAATGTGATTAAACCACATGTCCAAATGTCCAAAAGACGGGAAGAATAGAAACAATCATATCTGAATTAAATTAAATAAAATGTGTCTATGATATGACCCAACAAATCTTGGGAGAGATAGATTTATAGTATGATAATTTATATATTATTGATGATAATTACAATTAATGTATAATACATAAATGAGTAAATTGATTCAGAGTTTTGGAGAGCAACGAAGAAAAGAGCATGGAAGAGCAGTGTTCATAGAGCAGTTGCATGGAATTAAACATCCAAAGCTGCAGCTTTTAGAAGCAAGCCAAAGAGAAGGAATGGGGAAGAGAAGAAAGGGCTATGGTCTGTGTCCAGTTCATACACAGTAGATGGTGGCCACTTCTTTATCATGGCTTCCTGTTGCTCTGCCTTCACCACCTTGTCTTGCTTTGTCCTTATGTACACGCGGGGCACCTTCTCCACTCCTTCATCACCCTCTTCTCTGAACTGTGCACTCGTCAATGCTACCAATGGCCCTGGCCTCAACAGCATCTCAGCCAAGGTTGAATCCTGACACATCATTCCACTATTCATTCCTCACTCACAGTTCAACTATATATATATATGGACTGCATGCACATGCCAACTTCATTTTTTTCTTAAAGTTGTTTTCATTTGGAAGAATAATTATGTTTTTTTTCAAGGAATCGTCAAAAATGGTCCTACACATGGCAAAAATGAGGATAACGTTAACAATAGGCCAATGTATGTCATGTGGGGTACGCTACTCCCTAATGCTTCGAGAAAGTGACATACTATCAAACAGGTCTATAGACACTGCATGCAATTCCAGTGCAACATAGGATAGCTTCAGAAATGTAGCATAGCATAGCATGTCTTTTTTTTTTTTATCATTTATAGTATAGTGAGATATTAATTAATTAATTAATTATCATATTTATGTACGTACCTCTTGAGGGCTCAAAGGGTAGAGGATTTTGCGTTGAAATTCTTTCTTCACCAAAGCACTGGTTGGAGGCTTATCACGTCCCAATCCGAATCCTAGCTCGTACACATCCCCATATTCAGATAAGTCAGGCACACCCTGTTTGTTAGACACCAGAAAAACTTTCTATTATATCTGCTATTTATCGGTGGCACAGAAAAATTAGCTACTCTACTATCATAATTAATTCTAGCAATTAGGCTCGTGAATCTGTGTTGCCTTTCAATCATTAGGGGCACAATGAACACGGTCAAAATTTGATTTTGGCTACAATTTAGATCTGTGGAAAAGAAAGGGCTGTCGGACCGAAAAGAAAGAAAGAGGTTTGGAAGTTTTTTTGTCTCCAAACAAAGATTGCTTATAATCATTAATACAGGGATTGTTATTTTATAGGAGTTTGTTTGGGTGGCACACAATTACGGATGATAATTCATAAACCAGAGTAGACACAAGGAAATTTATAATGATTTTGAATAAAGACAATTAGCTTTGTTCGTACACATTCTAGGTCTAGGCTTTTACGAGATTGGGTTAGAGATAGCTTTCTTTTCATTGTTTTCCAGAGTTAAATAAGAATCCTGCATAATATAAAATAAACNAAAAACAATGAAAGAATGAAAGATAGAACCGTAGAATTTGAAGAAAGGAGCTTTCGCATCCAAAATCCGCCTCCAAGGGGTGAAGAAAGTGTGATTTCGCCTCTTTCTATCCAAAGATACCAACCCTAAGTCGACTAAACCCTTATATAGTTTATTAAAAATTACAGAAAATAGGCCCAAGCCCAATTAAATGTCGTTCAACGGCACTTTTGGCGCTCAGCGGTAAGTGCGGTTCTTCTAAATGACGCTCAGCTGCAATTTTTGCCCTCAGCGATGATTGCGGTGCTTCAGAATGTCGCTCAACGGTAAAAGTTCCGCTCAGCGGTGACTGCGGCTCTTCTTTTGTGCACTTTTACTTCCTTTCCTGAGTCCAGCTCCTTAGTACTTCAACTTCTTTCATCTAATTCATCTTAATTCCTTCCAAAACAACGAAAACCAAGCATAAAACCCATCCAACTCTCTTATTTCCAAAACTTAAGCAAAAGCACGATTTCAAGCTAGTTTCAGTCATAAAGGTTGTTTCTAATATCAAAATTAAGTATAAAAATAACGGTTTTTCAACCGTTATCACAACCCCAAACTTAGAACTTTGTTTGTCCTCAAGTAAACAAGATGTAACTCAATCTTCCACCAATCAATACAATGGTTCACCATATTCAAAAACTCTTTCTTTCAAAACAACTAATTACTCAAGTCAGCTTATAAAAAAGAATTCATTCAAGATGCACACATGCTTTGATTCAATCGAGCTCATTGTGGTGTTCACATAGTATCCAACAAATGCTATTCTCATGAATGATCAATTAACTAAGCATAGATGTAATCATGTGCTCATGGAATTATTCCTCACTAGATAAAGTGTCTCACTCAATCATGTTCGTTTTGGTTAGTAAGAGTTATGGAAGCACTGTTCATGTGACGAAATGCCTGGTTCATCTTCTTCTTTCAAATGCACGGGTTGGGGCTTTCAACATAATTCAGCATAGTTCTACCAATGCCAAGCCAGTATTCTGGCATAAAACCTATTCTTACACAACAACTTTCGGCCAGTCTGGCCAAACGATTAATCCACATGCAAACTCTACAAGTCGGCCATAGCCCGACCAAGAGATCGATCACGATAACCCTTCATACGCTAAATCAAACTCCTGAGACTATGGGGGTTATGTGCCTATTGAGTCCAATAGATATATTAAAGAGCATAATCCAACGAGACTCATTAAGCCTCTTCATTTTAAAAGTACCCAAAATAAATGTATAGAAAATATTCACATATCATAACTAATCTTGATACTATGGTTATCAATTACGGTAAGGTATTTTGTTATTATTATTTACTCTTTTATTATTATATACTTATTATTTCAATGATATTATTTGATCCACAACTCATGTTAATTCTATAAATACAATTAATATTTTCACAAGAATACTAACTCATTCTTATATTCATTATTCCATTTTTATAGATCTTAAAACTCTTTTACTCAGCATCGGATGATCTTTCCGCATTCCAACTTTCATAAACTTCAAAAACAGGAAAATCAATGTGATTAAACCACATGTCCAAATGTCCAAAAGACGGGAAGAATAGAAACAATCATATCTGAATTAAATTAAATAAAATGTGTCTATGATATGACCCAACAAATCTTGGGAGAGATAGATTTATAGTATGATAATTTATATATTATTGATGATAATTACAATTAATGTATAATACATAAATGAGTAAATTGATTCAGAGTTTTGGAGAGCAACGAAGAAAAGAGCATGGAAGAGCAGTGTTCATAGAGCAGTTGCATGGAATTAAACATCCAAAGCTGCAGCTTTTAGAAGCAAGCCAAAGAGAAGGAATGGGGAAGAGAAGAAAGGGCTATGGTCTGTGTCCAGTTCATACACAGTAGATGGTGGCCACTTCTTTATCATGGCTTCCTGTTGCTCTGCCTTCACCACCTTGTCTTGCTTTGTCCTTATGTACACGCGGGGCACCTTCTCCACTCCTTCATCACCCTCTTCTCTGAACTGTGCACTCGTCAATGCTACCAATGGCCCTGGCCTCAACAGCATCTCAGCCAAGGTTGAATCCTGACACATCATTCCACTATTCATTCCTCACTCACAGTTCAACTATATATATATATGGACTGCATGCACATGCCAACTTCATTTTTTTCTTAAAGTTGTTTTCATTTGGAAGAATAATTATGTTTTTTTTCAAGGAATCGTCAAAAATGGTCCTACACATGGCAAAAATGAGGATAACGTTAACAATAGGCCAATGTATGTCATGTGGGGTACGCTACTCCCTAATGCTTCGAGAAAGTGACATACTATCAAACAGGTCTATAGACACTGCATGCAATTCCAGTGCAACATAGGATAGCTTCAGAAATGTAGCATAGCATAGCATGTCTTTTTTTTTTTTATCATTTATAGTATAGTGAGATATTAATTAATTAATTAATTATCATATTTATGTACGTACCTCTTGAGGGCTCAAAGGGTAGAGGATTTTGCGTTGAAATTCTTTCTTCACCAAAGCACTGGTTGGAGGCTTATCACGTCCCAATCCGAATCCTAGCTCGTACACATCCCCATATTCAGAAAAGTCAGGCACACCCTGTTTGTTAGACACCAGAAAAACTTTCTATTATATCTGCTATTTATCGGTGGCACAGAAAAATTAGCTACTCTACTATCATAATTAATTCTAGCAATTAGGCTCGTGAATCTGTGTTGCCTTTCAATCATTAGGGGCACAATGAACACGGTCAAAATTTGATTTTGGCTACAATTTAGATCTGTGGAAAAGAAAGGGCTGTCGGACCGAAAAGAAAGAAAGAGGTTTGGAAGTTTTTTTGTCTCCAAACAAAGATTGCTTATAATCATTAATACAGGGATTGTTATTTTATAGGAGTTTGTTTGGGTGGCACACAATTACGGATGATAATTCATAAACCAGAGTAGACACAAGGAAATTTATAATGATTTTGAATAAAGACAATTAGCTTTGTTCGTACACATTCTAGGTCTAGGCTTTTACGAGATTGGGTTAGAGATAGCTTTCTTTTCATTGTTTTCCAGAGTTAAATAAGAATCCTGCATAATATAAAATAAACCATAAACACCCAGGGTCAGAATGCCTGTCCCTTTTACTGATCATTATTAAATTCCAACTAGTTCGTTGTCAAAGCCTGTAAAGGTGGTAATCTGAGTAGAAAAGGTCATTGACCAAATCAAAAACTCTAATAGTGAGATAAACGAAAAAGAATTTTCTCCTAAACAAAGGAAAGAAAAGAGGGATAACGTAAAATAGAGAAATGAAAGAAGTCCCAGTTGAAAAACGTCCCTTTCATGCCGAACAAACAAACTCTCCTATTCCTATTGCTAAACAGCTGCTGATTTGTTTGCACATGGTGCTATCCTTGGGAAAAAACTGAGAGTAGGTGAGTAGAAGCATAATTTAGTGAGTCTCAGAGTTGGCTAAGAACTAAAATCTACAATCTGTTTGTGAAGACAGTTGGCAACCAATTATTTCAACAGGGCATCGGCATCATCCTTGCTGGAAACCTTCGAGATTCCAAACACCGATCAGCGAAACTACCCCTAATCCCAAGTTTATGACACTCATTCACCTTGAGCACAGAAACTACCAAACTCCAATATCAAGAAAGAAGCATAATTCAAATTCAATCTCAAAACATACCAATCGAGAACAGATGAGAGAGTTTACGAAAAGGACTCACATCTTTGAGATCTTGTTCGGTCAAGTATCCCGATTTGAGCATAGTGGCTGCCACATAAACAGCTAAACGGATCTTATTTGCAAACTTGTGACAGGCCTGAGTAATGCTCAAGCCTCCAGCGCTGTGCCCCACCAATATAACCTATAGCAACCACATCAGTGATATGAGTTCTGATGCCACTCTATGTAATCACATTCAAAGAAAGGGTCATAAGAGAGGAGGGGGGACCACCTGTTCATTCTCAGGCAAAGAAGACATGAAATCCATTAGAGGTTTATTATAATCATCAAAGAATAGCAAAGAATCTGCATCAGATTGATCAATTCCAGCACTTTTCAGGTTTATGCATGACACCTTATAGCCAGAATTCTCCATAAGGCAACGGATTTTGTACCAGCACCAACTTCCCCCACCTATGCCATGTACAAGCACAAAGTGCTGCTTCAACCCAACACCAACAACATCTCCGTCTTCCCTACCTCCCTCAGTCATACTTTTCTCTGCCTTCACTATCATTTTTCTTTCAATCTTCTTGGTGAGGAAAAACACACTCACATATATAATATATAGGATAACAATAATACGTGTTCAAGGGTCAGCTCAGCAGCACCAGTAGTGACGTTTATCTTTATAACTTTCCTTCTTAATATTATTCCAATATTCAGAGGTTTATATTTATATCTATTCATTCCTTCTTGGGGTCATTTTCATTCATCATCAGAATTTTGAAAACGTCTGCATAGATCTGTGGAGCATAACTCGGTTTTTCGTAACACTGGCGTAAGGTGCACTCAGAAAATTGAAATTGTAATAAATGTTATATTAAAGAGTACGTTTAAGTAATAAAGGCAAATATTAAAGTTTATAGTCGTTTTTCTAGATTAGTTCTTAAGATTTTTTTTTTTTTACTTAAATTAAGTAAAATATTTAACTTTTAGTATAGTTTTAAGTGAGTTATCTATTATATTTTTTTTTTGTTTTTTAATTTTAATTTACACTTATATATTATTATTATTTTCCTAGGTTATCTTAATAATTTTTCTCAATTCTTGTCAATTAAACTAAATGTATAATTAAAAAATTATGTTATGAAATTTGAAAATAACACATGAAAAGTAATGTTTTTTTACCAAAAAACGATAATTAAAAAACTAATCAAATAATATTTATTGCATTAAATAGAACCACTATCCTTTCTTGTTTATTAGTCCTATTTTTTTCTTTCCTCTTTAAACCATTTTTAGTAGATGTAACATACCAAAAATACAGCTTGAAACTATATAATAGAATAATCACATTTAATAATATACAGATCAGTCTTACACTAAGAAGAGAATGTACCGTCTTGACCGAACGGCTTTACAGAAAGACCAGAAATTAAAATCGAACGCCAAAAGTAAATTCTGACAGAACGGTTTACAAAAGCCTATACCGAACGGTCATACTAAACAAAAAGGAAAGGTGATCGAACGACCACCTTTCAATCAACTAAACTACTGACCGAACGTCCTACTGTTCGGTCTTAACTTCAACCTCAACTAGGCTTTCTTCCTCCAGCGCCTCTTCCAGCAGCTCATCTCCTTCTGCTCACATCCACACGGATGATCATTGCAATGACAAAGACGAACGTACAAAACAAGACAAGACAGGAAACACAGGGTAAGCTTATGTAATTTAATTCATGTATAAGCATACAGTTCACACCATAAAACACACAAGATATATTTCATCATACATCTCATACAAAGCCTAATACTAGACTGACTGTCCGGACTGTATGAAATCTGTGTAGCTACAGACGTTCGTGCACTCGGGTGATGTAGTAACTAGGATACCATCAACAGCTGTCACCCGAGGTTAGTCCTATCTGTCCAAATTAACCATAAGGACTAGGACCTCCTGCCGTTCCCGCACATGACCTACCCTCCTCTACATGAGGACGAGTACTCACGGAACATCAGGATGAACCGTCAGCTTAACATGCCCACATTCATACTTTACCAAATCCAATATACATTCATGAGTCATTCCTCCCAGGAACGCTCGTCCATAATACAAAACATTTCAATCCATATCAAATTCTCTTCCTCTTTCATTAATAATCATTTCACTTAAACATTTCGAACAAAAATCCGCAAGGATACCAATTACCGAACGTTCAAATTTCACCTTTTAAATAGACCGAACACTTGGAGTGTGACCAAGAGACCTCCAGTCCAGAATAGATTAAGACCAAGGAGGTTACTATCGGGCTGAGAAAGAAACCGAACGCAATAGATATTGTAAGAAACGAATGGAACGAACGTTAATTACAAAGTGAGCCAATTAAATGAACTGAATCTTGAGAACTCCAACCGAACACCGAAAAGACCATGCCAAGTACTAAGACTCTAGGCTGGAACCAATGGATACAGACACTTCAAAACATTCAAAGAATAATACTTAAAAGAAGTAACATGAAGAAACCGAACGTTTATAAATACTTAGCTTGTTTGAATTTAGCCTGAAGAAAACCGAATGTCAGTCAATGACCGAGCACGGTAGAGAGAGAACTCTATTAAATTTGGACGAACGTTATTTTCATCAATATAGATCATAGGAAAGAGAATGAGCGCTTGGTGTAAGACCGAGCACTACTCAGTACGAGCGCTTGGTGTAAGACCGAGCACTATTCAGTACGAGCGCTTGGTGTAAGACCGAGCACTACTAAACTTATATTAGAAAGCTTGATAAATATAATAAGATACTATTGAAGTAGTGTTTTAAGAATAAACGAGACTATAAAAATACATAC
Source organism: Vigna umbellata (assembly GCF_018835915.1). The sequence goes on from NW_025909405.1 coordinate 100,584, forward strand.
ATATATATATATATTATATTTAAATTTATCACAGAATACCCAGATACAACTATGTTTGGCCGAATGCTCAAGCATAGTATTACAACGCGAAGACGATCGTCCTCAACTAGGATTCTTTCCAAATGAAAGAATCCAATTCTAACCAAGTTTACTAGCATTATCGAACGGTCAATGACCATTCAATGACGAACGTACACTATCATAGGAAAATTTCATATTCAGAATTCATTTATATTCAACTCATTTCTTAACACATAGTTTCATAACTTTATACATTCATAT
>NW_025909406.1:0-14340 GCF_018835915.1 Vigna umbellata
CTCCATGGATCCCAACGAAACCGCTCAGAAGCTTCTCTATTTAGGTCCCTTTCACTTTTCCCTCTTTTCTTCTCTTCTCGATCCACTCTCTCTCTCTTTCTCCTCTCTCTCTATGTCTTTCGATTCCTACTCTTTCTCTTCATCCACGAATGGAGACACTACTTCCCACTTTTCTGAGCTTCACTTTGAGTTAGCGGTGCTTTCCGAAGTTGAGTTCGACTTTTCACAATTTGTTTTGATTTAACTTGTTTTATTTTGCTGTTTAGCTTTTGTTTGATTTTGTAGGAGTTGAGGGGAGTTGCGTGTGCCTCTTTGGACATTGAAATATTGATTTTTAACTGTTCAATGTTTGGAGCAAGGTTTTTATTTTTTATTTTTTTGTAAACCAGTGCTTCAGGGGGTTAAAAGCTGTCTTTGTAGGGTTTTGTTTTTGCGTTCAATGGTTTCTCTCAGGCTACCGCTCACACGTGTTGCTCAATGAATGGCTTCAGCACTCTATCTACGCATCCTAATCATTTAGGATTTCTTGAAAAGAAATGTGATTTTGGCATCTTTGAGATTCTCTTCTTTTTTTAATGTTGAGTTTTTATTTTTTTGTTCACAGATACTTTTCATGAGGTGCGAAGGAGACGTGACCGAAAGAAGGAGGTAAGATTCCCTCTCCCTCCTTATTCGCCCTGCTTTTTTATTTCAGTTTGTTTATTACTGCCCTTGAAAGTTTAATTGCTGAAACAGATTAGTTTTGTTGTCTCAACTGTTAGGAGCAGACTTATACTTCTTCTGCCTTTGAGTTGATCGATTGAAGTGGATGTATCTTTTACCTGTTTTTCCAGTAAATTGAAGTATATTAATTATCTTGATTGTTTTGAGCTGCTATGAAATAGTTCTCATTGTGTCATGAGTTGCCATTCTGTCATCTTGTGAGCACTGTGATTGACAGACTCCATGTTGAGATTCTTGTAGGTCGGTTGCTATGGGTTTGAATGTCTGAATAGGTCTGGTTACTCTGGGTCTGTGATTCCTGCCTGTTATGACGTGTGGGATCATTCAATAGTATTATTTGCTAAGTAAAATGACTTTGGTCTTGTTTTTTGATTACGTATATATGTTTCCTTTTATCTTTATGTTCTGTAATTTTATATGTCCTGTTATAAGTAAATGTGCTTGTATTGCCCCATGGTTCTCTCTTTAATAATTTTTATTGGCCTGAGTGATTTAAGTTTATTGTTTCAGGGATTGAGCAACAGGGTTTCTGACGAGCCTAGGATAAAGCAAGGTGGACAAGGGAGGGGGGGAAGGGGTGCTTCAGGAGGATATTCCTCTAACTTTCCTGGTACCATCTCCCCACCTTTTTAGTGACTTTTGGGCTTTATCATTAGTTTTGTCTCTTCGATTATGGATATTCTTTTCCACTCATGGATAATTTTTTCAAGATATTAGCACAGTTTCCCTTCCAAAAATAACTTGTTACTGAGATCTTTTTAAGAATATTAAGAATTGTGCTTTTATTTTTGCTGCTTGTTGAGCTCTATCACACCCTTTTTGAACCTAGCAAGGCACTATGAAGTACCTTTTCTACCTTTTCATAGCCATCATTTATATTTTTATGCTGTTGTTTTCTTTTTCCATGAACCTACTTTAGTGCGGAGACATCTCCTATGAACCTGCAAATTTCTTGCTAGTTTATTAGTTTGTCAGTTTCACCATCTTGCAAATGTCTGTTGTTAGATGGTGGTGGTGGGAGGAACATAGCTAATCGAAGGGAAAATGGAGTCAATCACATTGCAGAGAGAAGTCACGGTCCCTCTACTCAGCCTGTATCGCAGAAAACTAAGACTACTACCACATCTCAAGTTACAAGGTAGCAATTTTATTTTTGTATTTTCCTTAATTTGGTTTTTTGTCAGATTAATTATAAGTATGAGAAAATTTATGTTGGAAAGAAATTGCATTTATTTGATAAAAACAAGGCAAGACTCTAAAAGAAGTGAAAATAAGACTGATGAATGGCTTCACTTTTATTGTCTTTTTTGGCTAAAATTCTGACCGAACCTCACATTGAAGTCATGCTTAAAATTTTATGTTAAACAAAAAAACATTGTAATAACTTCAATGACCGACCAAGAGAAGAAGTAATGTAATTTTGATTTTAGATAATTAACTTGCAATCAATTTGATAATATCTTAGATTCTACTCTTGGATTGCCAAAATACAATATATCTGAAGTTGTTTGTTGGTGTGATGAGAAATACACCATTGTTAATATTGACATAATTGTTTATTCTTTTTTATCGTTAGATTATCCTCTTTTAAATATTTTTTCTTCAACTGTAGAGTTTCAGCTGTTGCACCTCCTGGTGCTGCAAATCAATCCAATGGGAAGTCTGTTCACGTGTCTGCTGGTCAATCTCCCATTGTTAGTGTACCTAAAAGTAGTTCAGCTGGTAATGACACTGGCTATGAAGAAAGTGTCCAACCTCAAGCTGCTGCTGTTGCCACACCCTCTTTCCTTACTCAAACCATTGGCTTAGTTACCAGTACCGACCAAGGAAAGTCTTTGTCAAGTTCTGATCAACTTCAAACTTCTGCCATGGGTGTCCATTCTTCTTTGGATCCTGTTGTAGCATCTTCTGTCTCCCGGCATTCTGGTGTCAGTGGTGCAATCAACAGGGAAGTTGGAAGCAACCGGATATCCACTGGACCAAATCATGTTAAAGGAAATAAACTTGTTCAAGAAGTTAGTGATTTATCAGCATCCAAGAATGATAAATCTGGGTCTGTGAGTTCTACAAGCAGAACAAATACCCCACAGAAGTCAAATGAAGTTGAACATAATCGGTTATCTGAGCCCTCACAACTTTCATCTCCATCCCCAAATGATTCATTGAGGCCATCTTCTAGTTCCGGCAGCCAGCCACCTCTAGGTAAAGTTTTCTTTTGTATCTGTTTAATCTTTTGAGTAATAGGGTTGCTTCATGTTATATTTCCTTGTTGAAGTATTCCTTGGTTTTCTGATCAAACAATTCTACCATATGGAGGGCATAAATCAGGGGAAGAACCTTTGAAACTGTTCCTGAAGGCATTTTAAGTTAGAGGCAGGATGACTGAGCCTATAATTTAAATAAGCATGTCACTTTTATGGGTTCTGCTTTTGTGTGCGAACACCCAAATTTTAATTGCTTAGATACTGTTCCATGTTGGAAGGAATCAACCTAACAAAATCAATTTTTTGTATTTTTTTTTACATATACTTTTCAACATATATCTATTTATATCAACTTAGAATGTCTTTTTGTGGGCTCACATATGTTTATGAAACAGCTAATATCACAGAGGTTTCAACTTCAGAAGCTTGTGTGCAATCTTCAGCGGAGTTAAGGCAACATGTTACATTTCCAAACCATTTCCAAGTACCGGAGGCTTTAAAAAGTGGTCTGACATTTGGAAGCTTTGATACCTTTAGCCCAAGTGAAAAATCTAACAGTGGAACTGATGGGGACAATAATGCTTCTCGTGCTCTTGAACCTTCACCAGTGAGTGATGAAGCGGCAACTTCAAGGTTTGTAATTCATATGCTTCTCATGTGCTTTTTCTATGCATATCAAATTACAGATCCCTTTTGTCATCTGTGTGTGCTACACATGCTTGTATTTTCTTTTATGCCCTATATGGCTGGATTATTTTAGCTTTGTGCTCTTATATCAAACTTGTTCACTAGCAAAATAACTATAATCAGCCTGAAAGCTGGTGCTATGGAGATAATATTTCTACCTTTTCCAACTCCCTTTGGCAACCATAAGGCTGGGTTATTATTTATTTCGTGAATTATTTTGGCTGAATTAATTGGTTATTCTTCCTGTTAACAAAGGTATTACTTGTGTCATGGTGTGCTCATGTAATTTTTTTTTTCAATGGTATTTCTTGTCTTGGATGTAGCAACCAAAAAGCATCATTAACTTCACAAGGGGATCGTCTTGATTATCCACATTCTACATCTTATTTGATTGAAAAGACACCAGCTACAGAAGGCAATTCTATAAATGGTGCTGACACAAAGGTTGATCAGCCAAAGAAGGAGCTTTTGTTGGCCCCCGAGGGCCCTCAACTTCCAACTGTTCAAACCCCTCAGAACTACGGTTTGAATTTCATGTCGACCATGTTAGGGACTCAGCAGGTTCAATTTGAGGGAACTGAGCCCCAGGCTCAAGATACATCTCGTTTTTCTAACTTTGTTGTAAGTTTCTTAATATCTTCCACTGCTTAAAACCTTTTCTCCCTATGCTTGGATTTCATGGTGGTCTTTGATGTTTCTCTTGTCTAGAGTCTACCTAGCTATCAGTACAGTTCCCTTTGTAAACTCATGAAAATCAGCTTGGATGCTGTATTTATTGGATAGCACTATGATTCATTATCAGTACAGTATCTATCTTTCTCTTTCTGCATTAAATGTTTTTACCAAATATTGACAACTGTAAACATGAATTTCAACTCCTAACCTATGCATGGTTTCAGTATTGGCCTATGATTTAGAACCTATGTTGGAATGACCTAGTAGTTCACTGTCAATTATACATATGGACTTTTGTGCCATCAGTCAGGACTCAAGGAATTTGAAGTGAAATTACGAGACTGCGCATTATCGATGTCCCAAGAGAAGAAAATAAAAAGAAAATGAAATAGAAGAAGATTAGCTTATAAGTTAATTTATAGGAACTGAAGTCAGATTTTTAACTTATGCACAAGCTAGTTTTATCTTATGAAGAATCTTGTTACGATTTTCCTTATTTTTCTTTTACTAGAAGTGTTTATGAGGAAATTTACCCAAACAGACCCCAAAGAGTTGTGAGAGGCAAGAAAAATACTTTGTTCAAATTATAAAATAAAGTAATGAAAGTAAAGTTTTCCTAGGTTGGCTTATGAAGCTTGTACAGTTTGATAGATAGCTAGTTGATATTGATTGTATTGGAACACTTTACTGCTTATATGGAACCTGATGATCTGGAGTATTGTTTTTACATCCAACATATTATCCCGATGAAAATTAGCATAATTTGATTTTGAATTATGGAAACATAATCTTCTTTGCTATTTTTTAGAGAAGTTTCAGTGAAGGTTTGTCTAGCTTTCTGGCGTGTTTTGTATCTCTGCACACCCCATCTTTTATCCCCCTAATTCTGTGAATACATAGCCCTGCTTAATATCATTGCCAGGAAAAGATATTAAACTTAGTGCATTCTATACTGGAATTTGTTGTTTGCTATTGGTTTTTATCATTAGGAACTTGTATGCCTTTCTAAACACTAGAAATTACGTTTAGTAGGAGTGTAATTGATATGCAGTGTTGAGTAAAGGTTAGGTTTTTGCGCAATCAACCAATTAGAAGTTATCTTTGGTATTGCTTGTGAGATATCATAAAGTTGACAGAATTTACCGCGGGTAACATTTAGTAATTGAATGTCGGGTCAATAAAACTTCACACTGTCAATATGTATGTTGTTTATTCTTTTAATTATGACTTCTCTATTCATGTTGCAGAATGCAAGTTCTCAGGCTGTGTCCCCTAGCCCAACCCCACCCTTACAGAGTTCTATACCTGTGCCTCCACAATCAGTTTCTATTTTCAGGCCACCCTACCCTACTAACTTCTTCCCTTATGGCCACTATTACCCACCAATTTATGTGTCTCCCATACACCAATTTTTAAGCCACAATGGTTTCCCTCAACAGCCATCAGCTGGCAACATGTATCTACCAACAGCTGCTGGCATCAAATTCCCACTCCCCCAGTTCAAGGCAGGAGCAAACACAGGAAATGCAGGTCATATTGGAATTCCTTCTGGGTCATTTATCCCTCCACCTGTAGGTTATGCGCCAGGACANAAACTACATTAACTACAAAAATCACTAGTTTTCAAAATATATCATGACCAACAAAAAAATGTCATTTAGTTTATAGAATTATTAGTATAACATTTAGTTAATTACTTCCCAATATCTAATATCAGTATAAATGAAATTTAATTCAAAAATTATTTGAATATCATTTAATAACACACTTGCATTATATATAAATGTGAAGTTGTGAATTTCAAATGTAAAATATTACATAGTTAATCACAGTGTAGTAATATTACAGCGTGATAAGAAGTTAATATGATAATTTACTACGAATGGTGTCGAAATTGTAACTAATTTAATTTTAAATTATTTTTTCATAATTAAATATGTTAAATATTTCTTTCTTCATTTAATTATTCACTGACATGATATCGACCATGTAATTTTACTTTATTTTAAATATATTCTTATTGAAATTAAATATACTAAATAAAATTTGTAGTTCAATTTAAAATACGTATACGAAAAATTTTAAACTTATTTCCCACTCCTTATTTTTAATTTTTAAACTATAAAAGTTAAATTAGACTTTGAAGACTCATTAATCCTGAGCCAGTTATATGAAGTCTTGATCACTAAATATCTTTTACGTGAAAGTAATTCGAATCTAAAAAGTTTTGTCTGAACAAAAATACCCGAGATATTAATAAACATAAACGATTTAGGAAAAATACTTGTTGAACACCCTTTCTCATTTACCAATAATTAAATCAATGTTAATGATTGATTAATGGTAAATAAATATACAAACATTTTAGCCTTTATCATTTATCAATACTAATTAATTTTATTAAATATCAAATCCCTTATGTTGGAAATGAATTAAACAAAATACACTTTAAGTAGATTTTAAATTAGATGAATTCGATAAAATTAGTTCAGTCAAGACAAACTCTAATTTATAATTTTGAGATTTCATGTCAAAAAATAGATTTTAATTAATATTTTATCTTATAAAATTTGTAATCACGTTTTAATCAATATTTTAGACAACATAATCATCAGGTTTAAATACGAACCTAACAGAAAAGAAAAACCGAAAACTAATAATAAAAAAAGAAAACAGAATTATTATAGTAAAATTTTTACACTTTCCATTATTATACTTTTAAAAGTAAATGAATAATCAATCTTAGAAAAATTAGCCAGCACAAATTTCTTTAATAAAAATTTGGTGAAAAAGTACTAGAATTAGTAAATTAAAATAGAGGTAAAAAAATATTAACAAGTTTTGTCGAAAATATTAATTATTATTATTATTTTGTATGATGTGTGTAAAATAGTTTACTTAGATTTATATCTAATATTACATTTAAATTAAATTGATTGTGTATGGTTGTCTGGGATGGTGTTTTAATAATAATAAAATAATGAAACGGTGTGTGGCAAAGAAAACCCTAGTTATGAAGTTGTGGTAATTATTATTTAAAATTGAAAAAAAAGAGAGTAATAGGTACAGTAATGGAATTGGCGTATATTAATGATTCAAAGTTAATATTGTGTAAGTGTGTGTGTGTGTTTGGGTTGTAATAAAAAAAAGTCTGAGGAACAGAGAGAGTGTCCCTCCTTCCTTCGTTGCTGTGTTACAGACAGAAAGATGAGCGGCGGTGGTGGCTCTTCCACTTTTAGGGTTCCGATCCCAAACAATGTACGAAAAACCATCCAAGACATCCGCGAGATCACCGGCAAGCAGCACACCGACGACGAAATCTACGCCGTCCTCAAAGAATGCTCCATGGATCCCAACGAAACCGCTCAGAAGCTTCTCTATTTAGGTCCCTTTCACTTTTCCCTCTTTTCTTCTCTTCTCGATCCACTCTCTCTCTCTTTCTCCTCTCTCTCTATGTCTTTCGATTCCTACTCTTTCTCTTCATCCACGAATGGAGACACTACTTCCCACTTTTCTGAGCTTCACTTTGAGTTAGCGGTGCTTTCCGAAGTTGAGTTCGACTTTTCACAATTTGTTTTGATTTAACTTGTTTTATTTTGCTGTTTAGCTTTTGTTTGATTTTGTAGGAGTTGAGGGGAGTTGCGTGTGCCTCTTTGGACATTGAAATATTGATTTTTAACTGTTCAATGTTTGGAGCAAGGTTTTTATTTTTTATTTTTTTGTAAACCAGTGCTTCAGGGGGTTAAAAGCTGTCTTTGTAGGGTTTTGTTTTTGCGTTCAATGGTTTCTCTCAGGCTACCGCTCACACGTGTTGCTCAATGAATGGCTTCAGCACTCTATCTACGCATCCTAATCATTTAGGATTTCTTGAAAAGAAATGTGATTTTGGCATCTTTGAGATTCTCTTCTTTTTTTAATGTTGAGTTTTTATTTTTTTGTTCACAGATACTTTTCATGAGGTGCGAAGGAGACGTGACCGAAAGAAGGAGGTAAGATTCCCTCTCCCTCCTTATTCGCCCTGCTTTTTTATTTCAGTTAGTTTATTACTGCCCTTGAAAGTTTAATTGCTGAAACAGATTAGTTTTGTTGTCTCAACTGTTAGGAGCAGACATATACTTCTTCTGCCTTTGAGTTGATCGATTGAAGTGGATGTATCTTTTACCTGTTTATCCAGTAAATTGAAGTATATTAATTATCTTGATTGTTTTGAGCTGCTATGAAATAGTTCTCATTGTGTCATGAGTTGCCATTCTGTCATCTTGTGAGCACTGTGATTGACAGACTCCATGTTGAGATTCTTGTAGGTCGGTTGCTATGGGTTTGAATGTCTGAATAGGTCTGGTTACTCTGGGTCTGTGATTCCTGCCTGTTATGACGTGTGGGATCATGCAATAGTATTATTTGCTAAGTAAAATGACTTTGGTCTTGTTTTTTGATTACGTATATATGTTTCCTTTTATCTATATGTTCTGTAATTTTATATGTCCTGTTATAAGTAAATGTGCTTGTATTGCCCCATGGTTCTCTCTTTAATAATTTTTATTGGCCTGAGTGATTTAAGTTTATTGTTTCAGGGATTGAGCAACAGGGTTTCTGACGAGCCTAGGATAAAGCAAGGTGGACAAGGGAGGGGGGGAAGGGGTGCTTCAGGAGGATATTCCTCTAACTTTCCTGGTACCATCTCCCCACCTTTTTAGTGACTTTTGGGCTTTATCATTAGTTTTGTCTCTTCGATTATGGATATTCTTTTCCACTCATGGATAATTTTTTCAAGATATTAGCACAGTTTCCCTTCCAAAAATAACTTGTTACTGAGATCTTTTTAAGAATATTAAGAATTGTGCTTTTATTTTTGCTGCTTGTTGAGCTCTATCACACCCTTTTTGAACCTAGCAAGGCACTATGAAGTACCTTTTCTACCTTTTCATAGCCATCATTTATATTTTTATGCTGTTGTTTTCTTTTTCCATGAACCTACTTTAGTGCGGAGACATCTCCTATGAACCTGCAAATTTCTTGCTAGTTTATTAGTTTGTCAGTTTCACCATCTTGCAAATGTCTGTTGTTAGATGGTGGTGGTGGGAGGAACATAGCTAATCGAAGGGAAAATGGAGTCAATCACATTGCAGAGAGAAGTCACGGTCCCTCTACTCAGCCTGTATCGCAGAAAACTAAGACTACTACCACATCTCAAGTTACAAGGTAGCAATTTTATTTTTGTATTTTCCTTAATTTGGTTTTTTGTCAGATTAATTATAAGTATGAGAAAATTTATGTTGGAAAGAAATTGCATTTATTTGATAAAAACAAGGCAAGACTCTAAAAGAAGTGAAAATAAGACTGATGAATGGCTTCACTTTTATTGTCTTTTTTGGCTAAAATTCTGACCGAACCTCACATTGAAGTCATGCTTAAAATTTTATGTTAAACAAAAAAACATTGTAATAACTTCAATGACCGACCAAGAGAAGAAGTAATGTAATTTTGATTTTAGATAATTAACTTGCAATCAATTTGATAATATCTTAGATTCTACTCTTGGATTGCCAAAATACAATATATCTGAAGTTGTTTGTTGGTGTGATGAGAAATACACCATTGTTAATATTGACATAATTGTTTATTCTTTTTTATCGTTAGATTATCCTCTTTTAAATATTTTTTCTTCAACTGTAGAGTTTCAGCTGTTGCACCTCCTGGTGCTGCAAATCAATCCAATGGGAAGTCTGTTCACGTGTCTGCTGGTCAATCTCCCATTGTTAGTGTACCTAAAAGTAGTTCAGCTGGTAATGACACTGGCTATGAAGAAAGTGTCCAACCTCAAGCTGCTGCTGTTGCCACACCCTCTTTCCTTACTCAAACCATTGGCTTAGTTACCAGTACCGACCAAGGAAAGTCTTTGTCAAGTTCTGATCAACTTCAAACTTCTGCCATGGGTGTCCATTCTTCTTTGGATCCTGTTGTAGCATCTTCTGTCTCCCGGCATTCTGGTGTCAGTGGTGCAATCAACAGGGAAGTTGGAAGCAACCGGATATCCACTGGACCAAATCATGTTAAAGGAAATAAACTTGTTCAAGAAGTTAGTGATTTATCAGCATCCAAGAATGATAAATCTGGGTCTGTGAGTTCTACAAGCAGAACAAATACCCCACAGAAGTCAAATGAAGTTGAACATAATCGGTTATCTGAGCCCTCACAACTTTCATCTCCATCCCCAAATGATTCATTGAGGCCATCTTCTAGTTCCGGCAGCCAGCCACCTCTAGGTAAAGTTTTCTTTTGTATCTGTTTAATCTTTTGAGTAATAGGGTTGCTTCATGTTATATTTCCTTGTTGAAGTATTCCTTGGTTTTCTGATCAAACAATTCTACCATATGGAGGGCATAAATCAGGGGAAGAACCTTTGAAACTGTTCCTGAAGGCATTTTAAGTTAGAGGCAGGATGACTGAGCCTATAATTTAAATAAGCATGTCACTTTTATGGGTTCTGCTTTTGTGTGCGAACACCCAAATTTTAATTGCTTAGATACTGTTCCATGTTGGAAGGAATCAACCTAACAAAATCAATTTTTTGTATTTTTTTTTACATATACTTTTCAACATATATCTATTTATATCAACTTAGAATGTCTTTTTGTGGGCTCACATATGTTTATGAAACAGCTAATATCACAGAGGTTTCAACTTCAGAAGCTTGTGTGCAATCTTCAGCGGAGTTAAGGCAACATGTTACATTTCCAAACCATTTCCAAGTACCGGAGGCTTTAAAAAGTGGTCTGACATTTGGAAGCTTTGATACCTTTAGCCCAAGTGAAAAATCTAACAGTGGAACTGATGGGGACAATAATGCTTCTCGTGCTCTTGAACCTTCACCAGTGAGTGATGAAGCGGCAACTTCAAGGTTTGTAATTCATATGCTTCTCATGTGCTTTTTCTATGCATATCAAATTACAGATCCCTTTTGTCATCTGTGTGTGCTACACATGCTTGTATTTTCTTTTATGCCCTATATGGCTGGATTATTTTAGCTTTGTGCTCTTATATCAAACTTGTTCACTAGCAAAATAACTATAATCAGCCTTAAAGCTGGTGCTATGGAGATAATATTTCTACCTTTTCCAACTCCCTTTGGCAACCATAAGGCTGGGTTATTATTTATTTCGTGAATTATTTTGGCTGAATTAATTGGTTATTCTTCCTGTTAACAAAGGTATTACTTGTGTCATGGTGTGCTCATGTAATTTTTTTTTTCAATGGTATTTCTTGTCTTGGATGTAGCAACCAAAATGCATCATTAACTTCACAAGGGGATCGTCTTGATTATCCACATTCTTCATCTTATTTGATTGAAAAGACACCAGCTACAGAAGGCAATTCTATAAATGGTGCTGACACAAAGGTTGATCAGCCAAAGAAGGAGTTTTTGTTGGCCCCCGAGGTCCCTCAACTTCCAACTGTTCAAACCCCTCATAACTACGGTTTGAATTTCATGTCTACCATGTTAGGGACTCAGCAGGTTCAATTTGAGGGAACTGAGCCCCAGGCTCAAGATACATCTCGTTTTTCTAACTTTGTTGTAAGTTTCTTAATATCTTCCACTGCTTAAAACCTTTTCTCCCTATGCTTGGATTTCATGGTGGTCTTTGATGTTTCTCTTGTCTAGAGTCTACCTAGCTATCAGTACAGTTCCCTTTGTAAACTCATGAAAATCAGCTTGGATGCTGTATTTATTGGATAGCACTATGATTCATTATCAGTACAGTATCTATCTTTCTCTTTCTGCATTAAATGTTTTTACCAAATATTGACAACTGTAAACATGAATTTCAACTCCTAACCTATGCATGGTTTCAGTATTGGCCTATGATTTAGAACCTATGTTGGAATGACCTAGTAGTTCACTGTCAATTATACATATGGACTTTTGTGCCATCAGTCAGGACTCAAGGAATTTGAAGTGAAATTACGAGACTGCGCATTATCGATGTCCCAAGAGAAGAAAATAAAAAGAAAATGAAATAGAAGAAGATTAGCTTATAAGTTAATTTATAGGAACTGAAGTCAGATTTTTAACTTATGCACAAGCTAGTTTTATCTTATGAAGAATCTTGTTACGATTTTCCTTATTTTTCTTTTACTAGAAGTGTTTATGAGGAAATTTACCCAAACAGACCCCAAAGAGTTGTGAGAGGCAAGAAAAATACTTTGTTCAAATTATAAAATAAAGTAATGAAAGTAAAGTTTTCCTAGGTTGGCTTATGAAGCTTGTACAGTTTGATAGATAGCTAGTTGATATTGATTGTATTGGAACACTTTACTGCTTATATGGAACCTGATGATCTGGAGTATTGTTTTTACATCCAACATATTATCCCGATGAAAATTAGCATAATTTGATTTTGAATTATGGAAACATAATCTTCTTTGCTATTTTTTAGAGAAGTTTCAGTGAAGGTTTGTCTAGCTTTCTGGCGTGTTTTGTATCTCTGCACACCCCATCTTTTATCCCCCTAATTCTGTGAATACATAGCCCTGCTTAATATCATTGCCAGGAAAAGATATTAAACTTAGTGCATTCTATACTGGAATTTGTTGTTTGCTATTGGTTTTTATCATTAGGAACTTGTATGCCTTTCTAAACACTAGAAATTACGTTTAGTAGGAGTGTAATTGATATGCAGTGTTGAGTAAAGGTTAGGTTTTTGCGCAATCAACCAATTAGAAGTTATCTTTGGTATTGCTTGTGAGATATCATAAAGTTGACAGAATTTACCGCGGGTAACATTTAGTAATTGAATGTCGGGTCAATAAAACTTCACACTGTCAATATGTATGTTGTTTATTCTTTTAATTATGACTTCTCTATTCATGTTGCAGAATGCAAGTTCTCAGGCTGTGTCCCCTAGCCCAACCCCACCCTTACAGAGTTCTATACCTGTGCCTCCACAATCAGTTTCTATTTTCAGGCCACCCTACCCTACTAACTTCTTCCCTTATGGCCACTATTACCCACCAATTTATGTGTCTCCCATACACCAATTTTTAAGCCACAATGGTTTCCCTCAACAGCCATCAGCTGGCAACATGTATCTACCAACAGCTGCTGGCATCAAATTCCCACTCCCCCAGTTCAAGGCAGGAGCAAACACAGGAAATGCAGGTCATATTGGAATTCCTTCTGGGTCATTTATCCCTCCACCTGTAGGTTATGCGCCAGGACAAACAGTTAGTACCGGCAGCTCCACTGGAAATGAAGATCTTGCTGTGTCACAGTTAAAGGAAAACCAGATCTATACAACAGGACAGCTGGTTGGTTTATTTCCTTATTAATGATCTTTTATTTCACCCATGCATATTTCTTGATAAACTAGGAAATTTTGTTCCGTTCTCTGTTCCCTGGCTTTCTACAGTATCTATCTTTTCCATATGTTGGCTTCATCAATGCATGTCCTTTTATTGTGGTCCCATGAAACGAAATTTATGGATTCTCCGTAGTTTCTATCTAGACAATCACATTTATGGTTTTGTTGTGGTCCCATGTCCCTTTATATTTCTTTTGTTGCAGAGTGAAGGCTCTGCAGTGTGGATTCCTGCTCCAGGCCAAGACATATCCAGTTTGCAAGTTAATTCTCTTTATAACCTTACCCCTCAGGGACAACATCTCACCTTCCCCCCAACACAGGCTGCTCATGGAGCATTTGCTGGTATCTATCAAGCAGGACAGGCAGTAGCTTCACCTTCAACCCTTTTGCAACAGTCTCAAGCTGTGGCTGGGCCTGTTGAAACTGTAGGGCCCCCTTCAGGATCTTATCAGCAACCTCAGCCTGCGCAGATTAATTGGAACTCTAATTTTTAGGCTGGTAAACATCTTCTTGGTGCGATAATGTTGATATGCACACTTGATGTGCTCAGATCCAGGGAAGTATGAATGAACACTGGCCTGATCTGAAGTGTAAATAAAAATGCGGCCAAAGAATGAGAAAGGAAATTAGTAACTGTTTTTGGTGGAGATTTGGTACTAACGATTTTGAAGGGTGCTAGTCGCAGGTTT
>NW_025909407.1:0-21453 GCF_018835915.1 Vigna umbellata
TTATTTAAATTAATAATTAAAAAAGTTATTATAAATTATAGTTAAAAGGATGGTGCCACATCCGTTAACGATGTGCGACATCCGATGCCTTGTTTTTCGAGTTTAGTTTTTTATTTTTGTGTTTTGAAAGTTAAATTAAATTAATTGAATCTGAGTTTAAAATGATGTACTGAATATTGAATGTAAATTAATGTTATGGGTAGTAAGAAAAGAATGATTTATTGTAAGGGAGGTATTATTATTTAAACTATAATAAAAAATTTGTTAGAAATATATTAAAACGGATGTGTCACTCCGTTAACGATGTGACCACATCCGTTTCCTTTGTTGTTTTTTAATTGTTAGTTTTTAATTGGATATTGTTAATTAAGAGAGTAAATAGGAGGTAAATTTTAAAAATGAGATGAAATTAGTTATAAATTGAAGTGTAGTGTATGAAGTAAAATAATAAGTAGTGTAATTTATATATATTATTTAAATTGAAGAAAGAAAAAACTTTTTGTAAAAAAGCTATTAAAAGGTGTGGCAAATCCGTTGAAGTTTTTTTTTTTTAAATAAAAATAATAAACTAAAATATGAAATATGTAAATGGATGTTATGAATGTCAACATCCGTTGAAGGTGAAACAGATGTTGACATCCGTTTTATAGAAAGACAAATAAGGTATGGGGAGGTGCAGGAAGCGGTTGGTGGTGGTGGAGGGAGCAACTCTCGAGAGAGATACAAGTTTTGGATTACGGACTCACGGGTGTCATTTATACATAAAATTAGTCTTTGTACCCATGCGATGCACGGCTAATTCTTATAGCGGTATTTAATTTTTAAAAATAAGTTTTTTTATAACATACAAAACCTATTAATTTTTTATATTATATTTAAAAAATAATAATGAAAGCAATAAATAATAAAAAAATTATCAAAAAATTATATATATTTATCTGAATTGAACAGATAAATATCTATTTGAAAAAAAATTATATATATTTGTTATAATAATTAATTCAACATTTTTTTATAATAAATAATTTAACTTTTGAAAAAAATATAATTATTTAGAAATATGAAATTTATTGTAATGAGTGAGAATTTATAAATATTTTATTTGAATTATCATTGTATAAATACCCAAAGTATTTATAGATAATTTGTAAAGATTCTTTATGTTTATCACAACCTGGATTTTATTTAATAATCAATTCAACACAATTCTTCTTTCAAATGATTGATCTTAACTTTTATTGATTGTCATGTAAAAAAAACATAGAAATTAGAAATTATCTTCTTTAAGTTTTGAAAGGAACCCTAAGTGAAAAGAAATGTAACTAACGTTTTTACATGTGATAAAAGTGGCAAATATAATATTTTTGTCCAAATCATTATTTTAAAACTTTGTAGTGTGTAACGCATAGACATTTTAACAAATAAAATGTATTTATTATATAAATTTAACATTATAAGAAAATAATTAAATAAGAATTGAGACAAAAAAAATTAGTTACTATATCCACTAAGTTAGATACCATTTTATATATTAAAAGTTATTTAATTTAAATTAGTTAATAAAAATTGGTTTGTGAATTAGACTCCGTTTTGGTTAAAAACATTTCCCGATCTATGACTGGAACATTTGTTTAGTTTATAAAAAACACATGTCTATCTTCTAACTCTTGAATATTAGCAAAGAGGTGTTTGTGTCCACATATATGATTATTAGCACTAGTGTCTAGATGCCTCGCCATGTCACTATCTGAAGTGTTGTCTTCAAAGGCTATCATGAGAATGCCATCAAATTTTGTTTGATCTCTCTTGACCAAATTTGCGTTTTCTTCCACCTTTTTTTAAGGTTCAAATTTATTATAACAATTATGCTTTAATAAAGGTGCATACTCAATGACAATAAATTTCAAACAAAAACACCAAAGTCACTAGATTATCTTATTCTTAAGACTATTTTTTTTCTCGAATTTTACATTAACTCTTATTCAAAGAACTTTTGTCTCCGAAAATTACAGTCATTAAGAAAGATACATATAATACAGAACTTTAAAAATTTTTCCAAAGTTTATATAAATTTTAATAATACAATAATAACCAATAGTTTCCGAACAGATCAAAAGAACAATCACAACAAACTTAATGTGTTTTAACAAAAATCACAATCTATTCACAACTATATATATAGCAAGAAAGGCTCAACAAATATTCTCATCATGCAACCAAGCTACAAAGATTCATAATAAAAACAAAAACAATTCTAAAATAATTTACACATAGATTATCAAACCATATACAAATAGAAACATTAGACTTCTTTACAAGAGACTCAATAACAACCCACATATTCATACATATACAAATGCAATCCACATAGTCATACATATACACATGCATTCCACATAATCATACACATACACATGGATTAAAGTTTCACAAAAAAAGCTAGACACACTTACTCCTCAAAAGCCCCAATGTTACCAATGAGGAGCATTGGTGTCTTGAAGATATTATGGTTTTGATGATGCTACAAGATGAAGAATGTGAAGATTTATGTTGTATTATTTAAGCATTTGTAGAATATAATTGTATAGATTACTTTGTTGATGTAAGAACTTTAAAGTTTTTTGTCTAGAGATCTTTGCGCAAAAATCGATGATTGGGATATAATCGATTATTACGAGCCTGTTTGGAAAATAATTGCTCGCGCAAATAATCGATTATTGCGTATCACTAATCGATTATTTCAGTCTGAGTTAGTATTGCCCAAGTCGCGCAAATAATTGATTATCTCTCGGGATAATCGATTATCATTTTTTGAAACCCCATAACGGACACAAATAATCGATTATCACTTATGATAATCGATTATATCTGGTAGTTGGGGTCTTTCAGTTTATAATTTACACGAACTGGTTTATAAATAGAGGCCTTCATAGCTCTTAGAATGTATCTTTTCATTTGAGAGTATTAGAGCTTTGTGCCTAAGGGAAACTCTCTATGAGTGAAAAGAGATTTATGCCATTTGAGAATACAGTTTGTCTGAGGAAGTTCTCAAGTGATAGTGTTTACTCTTGTCAAGTTTGTGAATAGAGAAGCTCGCGCTGTGTGTGTCAAGGTCGAGCAGTCTCTTCAAGTTGGCGAGTTGTGTCTTCCGGGTTCGTTTGTCGAAGGAAGGTTCTTTCGTTTGTTTGTCGAACGAAAGGTTTTTGTTGTTCTTAATTTTCTATTCATCTTATTGTAATTGTTAAATTGATTTTAGTGAAAAAGTTAATCACTCGTTATAGTGATTAACGACTGGACATAGAATCTTTTGATTCGAACCAGAATAAAATTTCTGTGTTGATTTTCTTGAACTCTATACTCTCTAAACTTTTAGCATACCAACTGTTTGATAAAAGTTCTTTAAGAAAATCAAGATTTTTAAACGGACTATTTTATCTGGTTTAATTAGGCCATAACAGCTTTTGTATTTTATTCCGCTGCGCGACTCGACGGATATCGGTGTTTAACCCAAACCCAAGACAAGACACCTAGTGAAGCTTGAGTGGAAGAAAGCCCATGAGCTAAACACCGACAAGTATTGGATCTATATGCTACATACATGTTCGTGATCAAAAGAGGCATAAGCTTAAAGAAGAGACTATACGAGGAATATTCTTGGGATATAGCACAGAGTCAAAAGGCTATCGAGTCTACAACCTACAAAAAAAAGACTCATCATCAGTCGAGATGTTGAAGTTAATGAAAATGCTTCTTGGAATTGGGAAGAAGAAAATGTTGTTAAAAGCAACATTTTACTTCTAATGCAACAATCTCAAGAAGAAACTCAAGAAGAGAGAGAAAATTCAGGTACACTTTCTTCACCTCCACAACAACTAGACTCTTCACCTAAATTCAGTCCAAGACGAGTAAGATCTTTGGTTAAACATATATAAAAAAAACTTAAAATATGGCCATAATTGAAGCCTATTGTTTTGAAGAAACAATCAAAGCAAGAGTATGGGTCAAGGCTATGGACGAAGAGATTAAAATGTTTGAGAAGAATAACACTTGGGAACTCGTAAATTTCCCTCATGGAAAAGACATCATATGAGTGAAATGATATATAAAACAAAGCTTAATCCTGATGGAACTATACAAAAGCACAAGGCAAGATTGATAGCTAAAGGTTACTCACAACAACCAAAAATAGACTACAATGAGACATTTTCTCCAATTGCTCGCTTAGATACAATTAGAGTTTTAATAGCTCTTGCAGTACAAAAAGGATGGAACATCTATCAACTGGATGTCAAGTAAGCCTTTCTAAATGTAGTTCTCGAAGAAGAGATTTATGTTGAATAACCACAAAGCTTCATCAACAAAGGCAATGAAGACAAAGTACTAAGACCTAAAAAAAACATTATATGGCCTAAAGCAAGCTCCTCGAGCATGGTATAATAAGATTGATAAATACTTCATCAATCAAGGATTAATGAGGGGCAAAAGTGAGACAATACTATATATTAAGACACAAGGGTCAGTACTATCTTCATTGTCTCTTTATATGTCGATGATCTTATATATACAGAAAATAATCGGAGATGATGAAAGAATTTAAATTAGACATGATGAAGAAATTTGAAATGAAACGACCTTGGCTTGGTGAACTATTTCCTCGATATAGAAGTGAAACAACAAAAAGAGGTATGTTTATCTCTCAAAAGAAATATATTGAAGCTTTACTAAAGAAGTTCAAGATGAATTATTGTAAACCTGTCACTATAATTGGTCGTAAACAAGAAGCTACAAAAAGATGATGGAGCACAAAAGGTAGATGCATCACCCTACAGGAGTTTAATTGGAAGTCCCATGTATCTCAACACCACATGACCGAATATTATATATGTTACAAGTCTTCTATCAAGATTCATGCAAAATTCAAGTCAGATTCATTATGGAGTAGAAAAAAGAATTTAAGATATTAACGCCAAAAGGAGTTTGGTATATGGTACAAAATCATGACTAACTCAAGGATGATTGGCTACACAAATAGTGATTGTGTAGGATCAATGGATGACATGAAGAGTACGTCATGATACACTTTCTCACTAGGATAAGGTGTTTTATCTTGAGCATCAAAGAAGCAAGCAAACCATGAACACAATCAACAGTGAAATAGAGTATGTAGCAGCTGTGAAACCACAGTCAAGCAACATGGCTTCAAAGAGTACTTGAAGAAAGGGGTGAACCACAAGATAGACCAACTATTATTATGCGACAAACAAATCAACAATATTAATACAAAAATTCCGTCCATCATCAAAGAAATAAAACACATAGCATTAAATATCACTTAATTCGAGATGAAAAGACAAATAAACAAATTTGACTCGATTATTGTCCAACAGAAGACCAAATTGAAAATATTTTGGCGAAGGCATTACCACGACCAAGATTTAAACTACTATGCATTATGCTTGGAGTTATCAAAATTTGCATTAAGAGGAGTGTCGCAACCGGAATCGCGACGGGACGACGATCCAAAATAGAAACGGGTTTTAAAAAGAGATTTGGAGTCGCCACCATAGTTTATTATGGAAAAACACCTCAAAATGATAAAGCACGTCCACGAAAACCAAAGATGGGTTCGGGAGTCATTTACGCGTGGGGAAGGTGTTAGCACCCCACACGCTACCTAAGGCATACTTTAATTAATGCACGAATATGATGTGTTTTCAAAAATTTTAACTATCCCCAAATAAAGCTCTAAAGAAGCAAAAATAATTTTTAGTTTTTTGGGCCCGACAAGAGGACTTGCTCCTACGTATCTCATTCAAAATGAAAAATTTCAGGGTTGACGTAGTTCTAGCTAAAAGATTGTTGGTTGTTTGGAAAAAGCATATGTTTTAATGTTTGGAGATTTTTATGTTTTAAATATTTTCGAGAAGGTAATGAGTACTAGGCCGACGGCGAACGTCGCACGGTATCATACTTTAAAATGATATTTAAAATATTTTAATTATTTTGAAAGAGAGATAACGATATTAAGCACTAGGACGATGCGAACGATCACACGAGCACTCATCCGTTATTACTTATTTAGGAAAACTAAAAGTATTGAGTGCCAGGCTGATGAGACGATCGCCACGAGCACTCATACCCTGTTAATATTACATAAATAAGAGAGAAAGGTATCGAACACTAGGACGATGCGAGCGATCACACGAGTGTTCAACCTTAAAACATATTTTGTAAATTTTATTTAAGAAGAAGAAAAGGTTTTTAGCACAAGGACGACGGAGCGGTCACACGTGTGCTTTTAAACTTTAAAACGTATACTTTTTGGATATTTATTTAAAAATGGAGAAAAGAGGTTTTACACAAGGACGACCGAGCGGTCACACGTGTGCTTAAACCTGTAAAAATTATTTTTTTGAAAATTTTATTAAGAAAAGAAGAAAAGGTTTTTAGAACAAGGACGACGCGAGCCGGTCACAGTGTGCTTAAACCTTTAAACGTATTTTTTGAAATTTATTTAAGGAGAATAGAAGGTTTTTAGCACAAGGACGACGCGAGCGGTCACACGTGTGCTTAAACCTTTTAAACATATTTTTGAAATTTTACTTAAGAAAGAAGGAAAGGTTTTTAGCACAAGGACGACGCGAGCGGTCACACGTGTGCTAAACCTTTAAAACGTATGTTTTTGAAAATTTATTTAAGGAGAAAGAGCAGGTTTTAGCACAAGGACGACGCGAGCGGTCACCGTGTGCTTCAAACCTTTAAAACATATTTTTGAAAATTTTTTTTTAAGGAGAGAGAAGGTTTTTAGGCACAAGGACGACGCAGCGGTAACACGTGTTGATTAAACCTTTAAACATATTTTTGAAATGTTCTTAAGAAACAAAGAAGAAAGGTTTTAGCACAAGCGACGCGAGCGGTCACACGTGTGCTTAAACCTTTAAAAACGTAGTTCTTGTACATTCTTTTTATTTAAACTATCAATATTGTATATTAAATATTATTTATTTGGTAAGTAAATGTCTAAATAAATAAATAGAACAAAATAACATAAGACAATAAAGAAAAAAAAATAAACAAAAGAAAATGGATAGGCTGAACGGACTCTGGGAAAGAGATTCAGAATAACGAGGTTCGTGAGGTAACGAACGAAACGTTGTTGGGGGAGAGGACGAACGTCCATTGGCGGAACAAAAGGAAGGACGTTTAGAAATGTGAGCGGAATGATGAGCGTTCGTCGAGAGATATGATGAACGGGACGTTGAGAACGAAGGCCTCAATAACAAACGCATCGTGAAGGCATGGCGAACGGATGTGAGAAATTGGGCTGAGTAACGAGCGTTCATTGGTTCGGAAACGAACGCTCGTTCGTTTTGATAACGAGCGCTCTTCAGGGAGAAGATTTGAACGAACGGTCAAAAGCTTAAAGAAACGAGCGTTCGTCGTTTGGGAGAATGTTGAACGAACGGTCAAAAAGTAAGGTTAACGAGCAGTTCGCTCGTTAGGATAACGGCCTCGTTCATTGGAATGTTGAACGAACGCGTCCAAAAAGGCGATCGTTCCTTGTTTGGCTTAACGAGCTCTCGTGCGTTTGGAATGTTTAACGAACGGTAAAAAAGGCTGAAGGATAACGAGCGTTCACTCGTTTGGTGAGAATGTTGAACGAACGGTCAAAAAGGCGAGTGTTCGCTTGTTTGGATAACGAGCGCTCGTTCGTTTGAATGGTTAAACGAACGCGTCCAAACGGCTAAGGTTAAGAGCGGTTCACTCGGTGGTGAGAATGTTTAAGAAACGGTCAAAAGGCGATGTGTTCGCTTGTTTGCATAACGAGGCTCGTTCGTTTGGATGGGTAACGAACGGTCAAAAAGGCGTAAGGTTAACGAGCGCTCGCTCGTTAGATAACAGCGCTCGTTGGTGAGCGAACGAACGCTCAAAAAAAGTTAAGTTAACGAGCGTTCGCTCGTTTAGATAACGACCGCTCATTGGTGGAAACGAACGTCAAAAAGGCTTAAGGATAAACGAGCGTTAGCCTCGTTTAGATAACGAGCGCTCAGTTCCATTTGGAATTTTGAACGAACGGTCACAAAAAGGCTTGAATGTTCCCGGACGTACGCATTCGGGCCTGGGCCCAGTCCATGCTTCTAACCTGAATTTCCATAGGGGTTCAGAGATTCATCCTCATTCTCACTCCTTCAAGCCGATTTGCACCTTCTCCAGAGATTCAAGGTTTCTGTTCAATCACCACAACTGATCACCACCTATGCCATGGCCGACCACCGTCACTCAAACAGAACGCGCCTTGGCTTCACGGGCGACCCTTCGCACCACCAGAACCACCGTCAGCCAAGACACCACCTTCTCCGTCTTCTCTTTTCGAAAAACATGATCTTCAGGGAGGTCTTCCTCCGCCGCACATGTGCCAATACTTCTTCAAATCGATCACCGCCGAAACGTCGTCTATGGCGTTGCCAGTAGGTCGCTGCCGCCGAAGCGTCGTCCGATTTCACCGAGAATAGCAGAGAACACCTTATCCTCGTCCCCTCAGCCACCACTACCCTAATTAGTGTCCACAACGGGGATGGTGAGCTGAAGGTGGTGGGTGGCCTCTTCCTAGATGAACAAGAATGAATGGAAAGGAAGAATCGGTGTTGCGCGTGAAGGCGACAGGAACGAACAGGTCAACACTGTTTGGCTCAGTGGAAGGTAAAGTATGGGCTTGTGTTTGGTGCTGGCAATTGGTCATGTTCTAGACGGGGCTTTGTATAATGCAGGTTGAGGATGGAAAAGGTGATGAGTGAATGGGGATGAGGGTGGTTGAGTAAATGGAGGAAGTACCAAGTTGCGAGACGTGATGATGGGTGGAATATGCAGCAGGAATGAAGATGATCATGGATATTGGAAATCAAGTGTGGAGTGAAGATTTGAAGATGTTGGTAAAACGAACATATACCAATATCCAGTGCATTCACATATTCATATACAAATTGAACACAATCGGAAGATATGCTCATGAACCAGTAACCCAATCATAGAACAAGGAGTGTTAGATATACTTACCTTTCGATTGACACTGCCAACCTTGCGTCTCCAATAGTGTGTTCCTACTCCTTTGCTGCGTCTAATCTTTTTCTCACGGTAAAAATGGTGAATCTGGATGATGATCCCCAGAGAAGGTCCCCGTGTGCCCTCCTCATTTCTATTCTCTATCTCTGATCCAACACAAATCCAATTCTGCTCCCCAAAATCTTGGAAAGTATTATCTGTAACACCTGGTCTCCCTGCCTGAGACGTCTCTTCTCCCATTTCCCACGTTTTCTCCCTTTTTCTATTTTTTACTTTTTCCAATTTTATTTTATTATTTTTTGACTTTATTTTTAATTTTAATTTTATTTTTCAATTTTTAATTATTTGATTATTAACACTATTAAAACACATGAAAAAGAAGAAATAAAATAGAAAAATTAAAAGCCAAAAAAAATCTTAAATACATAAAAACAAAAGAATAAAAATAAAATAAAAGCCAATAAAAACACACATTGGTTTCAACCGGAACAAAATTGGGTGTTGACAGCTGCCCCTCTTTACTTAGATATACTAAATAATATGACAATTTACTATTTCGTATTATTTAAGTATTTTAAGTAAGTAATACTTACAAAATATATTCTGATATCAATTAATGTTGTGATACATATTATGTGCATGTTATCTTAATTTGAATTAAGAGATTGACTCGTCGTTATCATTATAATTTGACCATGCTGTGAATGATCGGACATACCATATTGAATTTATCGACCGTCGATACCCGTTGGAAATTGAAAAAATTCATCCATAATTGTTATTTTTGACGAATAAATCTATTGATAAAAGTCATGTTGGTAAGATTTACTGATGAATTTTATTCCTTTACCGATAATTATCATCCATCCATGATTATCAAGAGATGAATTAGTTAATAATTATCTATTTGTTTTTGTAATAATTATTTGTACAAGATATTTGGAACGTCTTCAGGACTGAGGAAAACGATCACAATCAATAACAATATTTTATAGCTCAATATGATTAGCACCTACGACAAGATAATCAATTAGGCATGAGAAAAAACGATACGAAGAGGAAGATCATGAGAAACTCGTCGATTCAGGAGATTGCATACGAGGGTGCTAATGGCATAGGTGAGATGTTGCGTTGGAAGAGACAAAGTACATGAAGAAGGAGAAGCCCTTACATGAAGGTGACAATGTCTCACAAGTGAAGTAAAGACAATCTAAATTAAGTTTTTTACATGATGAGGCCATAAGAGTTTTGATAAACTTTTATATTGGCGATCATTTACGTCGAGTCTTTCATTAAATATTATGAAACTTATTAATAATCTTAAATAATTAAATAATAAGTTATTTATTGATTATAAAAATCTTATATTATTGAAGAAAGAAAATTTGAGATAAAGTTTTTTCTATAATAAAATGATTTACATTAAAAGTGAAATGAATGAATGAATTAATAACATAAACAATTAAAAATTACTAAAATCTTAATAATTAATGGTAAATACTATAATAAAAAAATAATATGAACTAAATGTTTTCTATAATTAAAATTAATTTATCATAAAATTTTAAATGTTAATTAATTAATCCAACACAAAAATTATTATAAACAAACTATCAATAAATAATTAATGTTGAAGAAAATACTATACTATAAAACATTTGTTGGAATAACTGTTTTTCTACAATTGAAATTATTTTTATCAATAAAAGTTAAATTAATTAATTAATCAATTAATATAAAAATTAAAAAAAGTAATAATATATCAATAATTAACGGTGAAAAAAAATCTTATACTATAATAATACTATAATAGAAAAAAAGCGTCAGATAAACGTTTTCCTATAATTAAAATTAATTTTTAATAAAATTTAAATGAATTAATTAATTAGTACAGAAATTAAAAATTAATAAAATATCAATAATTAATGGTGAAAAAATATTACACTATTAAAAAAATTGAGATAAATGTTTTTCTTTAATTAAAATTATTTTTATCAATAAGATTTAAATGAATTAATTAATTAATTCACACAAAATTTTAAAAATAATAAAATATTAATAACTAATGGTGAACAAAATAATATAATATAAAAGAAAAGAAAATGATAGATAAATATTTTCCTATAAATAATTTTTTTTACAATTAAAATTTAAAGGAATGAATTAATTGATTATAAAAAATTAATAATTAAAAATGCATAATTGAAAATACTAACGTTATTGGAATAAATATTTTAAATTACCAACGTAAAAATTCCCTTATAGATGGAACACATATTATTAATAAATTTGTTGATGGAGTTTTTTTTCATAATAAATTTATGAGTAAAATTTATGTAATTAAATTTTAAAATATGTGGAATAATATAAATTAATTAACAAATTTATTTTTTATCGACAATAATTCATGATAATTCAAAATATTTTTGTATTTGTTAGAATGATTAGTCACAAGTTTTGACATTATTAAGGAACTGTTTATTAATCTATGGATCCAGAATAGACTGTCCAGAATTGATAAATGAACTTTGTGCCAGAAATTATCGATATGGAAAAATTCAATTTTAGAGTTCAGTCAAAAAAAAAAACCTTGATCTAAGAAATTCGATTTGGAAGTATTAGGCTAAAACCACATACTTTACTTAATTTTATTATTTGTGATTTTTGAAAATTAGCTTTATCTCTTTAAAATTCTTGATTTGAGAAGATAATTTATTTTATTTTATTTTCTGTTTTAATATTTTGCATGGAAAATAATTCTTCGTTATTTATTCTTTTCTTATTCTTTCTTGTATAAAACTTGAAAAAGATAAGAAAAAAATAAGAATTCACCATCTTTTACTCTTTATAATTGCATTACATTATTATAATATTTATTGTTTTGTTTATTTATTTCTTTTGGACTTGCGTGACAAACACTCATTCCCAACCTCATGCCCGACAAATTCAAGATTTCTTTTTATAATAAAAGAGTCCTTGTTGTGTGGGAAAATTTGATAAAAGCAATTGCCAATTACACCGCATTACGTGGCAACAGTGAAACTAAATTCCTGTATACATTATTATATGTTGAAATCTAAACTTAAGCTAATATATCTTATTTACGTCTTCTTATACTCTTCAGAGATACCCCCCTGAGTCGCCTCCCCGCACTCTCATCTTCATGCGCCGCGTATTTTCCTATCTGTTACCCCTCCCCTTCCTCCCCTTCTGTAAACGTCCAGGAACAGACGTGAGTTAATCCCATACCCACGAATTAGAGACTAATGTAAAGGGTAAGCGAATATCAGAGGCCCAATTAGACGATTTCGATATAAAGTTATGCAGGGACAATTGTCACACCATATTAGTCACATCATATTTTATAGATACTATGTTTTTAGTCATTTTCTACTTTTTATATTTTGTGGAAAGAGTGCAAATCATACCGCGGTCGAATGCCATTAAGACGAGGCTTTCATTTTTGTTTTACTTTTTGAGCGGTTAAACACCTCATGTTTAAAGATAAAACTATGATTATTTCAAAATGAATAATATTATAGAGATTAATTTTAAAAATATCATTAACGTTACTTGATATTGAAACACAGTACTTGATTATGAGGAAACGGAATGTATAAAATCATATTTTAATTAAGTTTTAGTTTTAAAATAAAAGTTAGTGAATAAAAATAACATAAATAACATTAATCTGCATATTAAATTATGAGTTGGCATCTTGTTTGGAATTAGCTTCTTATTTAAAAATAATGAAGTAATATAATATAGAAAAGACTATGGATAATGTAAGAGTGGGGTAGCACTATGTCAGCACTTTGTGTTAACTGCAAATTGAAACCTGAAAATCTACTACAAACCAAGTGTCTTACTGAAAATGTTAATGTCGTCACCAGCATTATCGTTTAAAAAAAAAAAAATAATGTACTTACTTCATGATTGCTGACAAAACTGACAGAAAAGTCAAATATATCTTTTGGTGCATTTAAATCATATATAGAAAAATAGCAAACTGTTATATTTTTTTGGTCAAAGGAATTACTAAAAGCATGAAGAAGATGTTAGTTCATCCAAACAGATGAGAAAATACGTGTCTTCCTATCATTAGTCTTTTTCTTTAAAATTCAAATATATTACAGCAGATAATTTCATGTTGCAAGTAAGCAAGTTTAAATATCTTCTTTTCTTTTCTAAGAGGTCAGTTAAGAAAATCATTAGTAAAAAATTATAATAAATTAAAGTGAGGAAAAGACAGGAATAAATTGAACATATGTTTTTTAATTATAGCATATGTAAGAATACAATTTTAACATTTTCCCACAGATGAATAATACTGTGTTTTGAATTTGCTGTTTTTGTGGTTGTTTTTTTTTCCTGCATCAATAGAGTAAAAGGAGAAAAGTCTTTGTTGTCATAATTATAATTCGTTGTAAGGAATTATTGAGTGTCTTGTATGCATATTACTAATCTTATGCAATCATTTTGGCTTTTCAAAGGGACGCTCTGATAACGAACTTTCTCTTGAGGTGATCTCCAGAATTGGAACACTTACAAGAACTAGAAGGGTCATTGATTGCTGTGAAAGAAGGTAAACTCTGATACTTCTTTCATTTCAGTGCTCAATTCAATGAACTCTGCTACTTCTATCATTTGAGAGCTTCTCTATCCTGCTCAAGCTGTTTCTTTTATTCTTTTTGTTTACTGTCACAATGTGTTTGCATTTGGGGTGGGCATATCCAGGATTTGGTTCTTCTGGGTTGAGGAGCCATTAGTTTGAGGTGGGAGAATTTTCCTAAGACCCCTTTTGTTGAAAGAGTCAGTTTTTCAAGGATAGTACTTTCAGCTGTAAAATGTTGAAACTGGGGTTGGATTTGCCATAATTTTGAACAAACACAACACATGATTTGCAGGTTCTGACTGATAATTATACATCTGCCATAAACTAAGCTCCTTTTATGACACAGCTGGGAAGATGAATAAAGAAGATGATGTGAACCATGGTAACTATGAGCATGACATAGAAATTGAAGGTCTGTTGGATGGGAATGAGGAAAACAGAAGGTACTGGTCAGGGTTATCTGACAGAAGCTTGTCTCATACAAAGCCACTTCTTGTGAAGAGGACCAACACCACTTCACAGATCGCTATAGTTGGTTCCAACCTTAGCCCTATTGAAAGCCTTGACTATGAGTAAGCAGCCTGCGTTTCTTTTTGTTATGAACATTTCAGGATTTTTTATTAGCTGCTGAAGGAATTAGCAAAGATGCTAGTATACTTATTCTTCAATTTCAGGATTTTCTATAATGAGATATTGAAGCATGACTGGAGGTCCAGAGAGAAGTTTGAGAAAATCCAATATACGGTGCTTAAGTGGGTATTTGCTCTTCTTATTGGATTAGGAACTGGATTGGTTGGCTTCTTTAACAGTTTTGCAGTTGAGAACATAGCCGGTTTCAAGCTGCTTCTCACCACCACTCTCATGTCTAAAAACAGGTGAGCTTGTTGCTCCAACCGGATGTCTTGCGTATTGATTCTTTGTGAGAATGCTAATTGTGTCTTTCCTAAGTTGCTTTTTCATGAAACATAAGTTTGTAATATTTCTCTAATGCTTTTCGTGCTTCTGTCCATTTTTCCAGACAGTAAAGCATTGGAAATGTTTTATTCCTAAGTACAGAAAAAGTCTTTGATCAAAATTATTGGTTTATAGGCCATGTGCCATGTGCTTACCGACTTAAATGGATCTATTGTATAGTATGCTTTTAAAAATAAGTAATAAATGTATTGCGATTTGTAACTACGTACTCTTTTTCTCTTATACTGCCCTTTTGTTTAGTCTTTCTCGATATTGTATGCTTGTTGAGTTTTCCATCATAATTCACCAAATTAATGAACAAACCCTTGAAGAAGTTATTTTGGGGCCTTGATTCAAATCATTTCTTATCAGTTATCACAGATCCTATTAGGAATTTAATGTGAGTTAAAAGTTCTACATTAAATAAAAATGTATAAGATGTATAAGATGAATAATATATATGTACAAGGACTTTTATCAATGTTTCTCCTCAGGAAACTCCACAATCCTTGTTAAGTGGTTATGGTTGGCGGGCATTACTGTTCATGTATTCTCACAGATTAGAAGTTCCAGTGCAGATATCTTGAGGCATTTTTAGCATATGCTGGTGTGAATGTATGTTTAGCAGCAGCAGCTGCTGCACTTTGTGCTTTCATTGCTCCAGCAGCGGCAGGCTCTGGAATTCCAGAGGTAAAAGCATATCTCAATGGCGTGGATGCTCACTATATATTGGCTCCCAGCACCCTTTTGGTAAAGGTAAGTAATAATGCAATGGTAGAACTAAGTCTAACTCTGCTCTGATTCTTTTGACTTAGCATGAGCACACAGATAAAGTTTGAGTAACATCTTGAACAAATGAAAATTACATCAGCTTTCTATTTTAGAAGAAAGAATTTTTGTGAAAAGAGTGAATATTATCTTTTGAGTAAGCCTTTTACTGTATTTCTTTCTATTTGAAAGGGTTCAATCCAGGCGATATTACCAAGGAAATGTTAATACAGTTTATTAATTATTCAAGATAGGCTATTGTATTGCATACTGCTTATTGCGGACATGTTTGGTGTTTCTTTTACTGATTTTTCTACCCTTTCACTCTTATTTATTTCTTTAAAATAACATGGAGAAGATACACATATTAAATGTTAAGAGATAAAATAAAACCTATTCCAGTGTCTACACTTAAACTTTGGGATGAATTTGTTTCTTGACATGATATCTACTTCAATGGCTAAGCAATAAAAAACTTATCCTCATTCTATGCTGATAGTGAATAAGAGTAGAATAAACTATGACAAATTGCCCATCAAATTCAAAAGATAATTCTTTCTTCCACAGATATAAGTTATTTTCTTTGATCTAGTCGTTAAGCAATGGATAATAAATTTCACATAATCATATATGTTGAAAATGTTGTTAAGATTTCTTCAGAGGATACAATCCCAACAACTAAATGTTTCTGCCAAAGAGGTGTAGTATGGATGACATGTGTCGCCAAGAACTCTAATATCATCGATGAATCTTTTGAAAGAATTTGCTAGGAGAGATTACGTAAATATGACATGAGCTCAATCCATATAAAGCATTGACACTACTTTCACCAAAAATCTTAAGTCAATGAATTTACAAGTCTTCTTTTTTATATGATGTTTAGCTTTCTCTTCTCTATCTAATGTTGGACTTAAACTCACTTTTGAATTCTCAACATCCCAAATTCATTGACGATCTTAACTTTTCTTGATCAGTTACTGATGCATCAAGTGGTCTGTTTTTCCTTTTTAGTGTTAAGAACAAATTGAAATGTTTTACTTGGTGAATATTCAATTTCTGTATAAAATCTATGGAAAACTGTGACAGATATTTGGTTCCATCCTTGGAGTTTCTGCTGGATTTGTGGTGGGAAAAGAGGGACCTATGGTACATACAGGTGCATGCATAGCTTCTTTATTGGGACAGGGTGGATCTCGCAAGTATCACTTGACTTGCAGTTGGCTTAGATTTTTCAAAAACGACCGAGACCGGCGAGACATGATTACTTGTGGTGCAGCTGCTGGTGTTGCTGCTGCCTTTCGTGCACCAGTAGGTGGTGTCCTCTTTGCCCTTGAAGAGGCAGCTTCATGGTATATATTTCTGCTAAGAAATTTCTCTCTTCTAACTTCATGGTATCTTTACATTGCAAATTTGTAATTCTAGTTGAAAGAAAATCTCTACAATCTCAAACTATCAATAGCAAACAAATATTATATTCTAATATAAGCAGTATAAGATGTTAATTGAAAAGCAACCAACAAGGATTGTGTCTAGCAAATGGGCTAGTCCCTTACAACGTAATGAACCGAGGTTTGAATTTTTTGCTAGGAAGGTGTCTGGCTGAGTTAAATGAAGAGATGTTTATTGAAAAGAAGCAGTTAAATGACATGAATAGTAATCTTTAATCTGTAATCATTAGTGTGTAAAGAGGGTAACTTCTAAGATATCAGAATTACATAGATGTCAGAATTAGTAGTCTGCCTGATAGAATAAAAATTGAAAAGAAAACGGGCAACTAAGCGGTTACCATATGGAGCTGGTGTTGGTGTAATAAATAAGGTTTACTTGGTAGAATGATCAATGAATTGATGAATAGCTTCAATATGTTTAACAATTTATGATGATTAAGTAAGATGATATAACCAAATTAGGAAGAATCTGAAGTCATCATGTACGTGATGAAACTGAATGCTTCATGTCATGATTACTGTATTACTTAAAGTACAGAGACTTCTTGTGAAGATCTTGTGACTGAAAAATTTATGCAAATGGACAGGAAGCTTCTTTGCTACCCCTGTAAAGCAGTCAATATTCTAAAAGTGTTAAATATATTTTTAGTCATTAAACTTTAATGTAAAATTGGAATTCGTTCTTGTCTCTAACTTTGATATAATTTAGTTTCTAAACTTTTAAAATTAATAGATATAGTCCTTCTAATCCAACTGAATTAAATTTTTTTAACGTGTCAAAAGGTTTTTCAGACTAGTGTTTGAGCTGTTTATATCATTTGACACGTTCAAGTTTAAATGTTAGCCTGGAAGGCTATTTAAAACATAAAAGAAATTAATTTGTTGGGTTAACAGGACTATTTTCACTCAATTTTAAAGTTTGGAACCAAAATGTATCGAAGTTTGAGACAAGATTGAATTCTAATTTTGTATCCAAGTTTAGAAACCACGAACATATTTAACTCTTCACGAATTACAATGTTTTTAATGCTTAACATAGTCCTTGCCTGGAAATGTATATTAAGATTTTGTTTCTTTCCCTTGGACAAACAAAGATGATGTCTGCATAATATATCTTCTACTTTATGCCTTAAGTGCTTGATTGTTCTTTGCATAAAGGTTATACACCTTATATTTAAAAGAATTTTGAAAGAAACTATGCTTCGTCTAAATTATTGCAATTTTAGAAAACTGAA
The DNA here is from genome assembly GCF_018835915.1 of Vigna umbellata. The sequence continues at coordinate 18,081 of NW_025909407.1, forward strand.
CATTTTTTTCCATGGGGCACACTTTCAGGTGGCGGAGTGCACTTCTTTGGAGGACGTTCTTCACAACTGCAGTAGTTGCTGTTGTTTTAAGAGTTGCAATTCAGTTTTGTGCCACAGGAAAATGTGGGCTATTTGGTGCAGGTGGTTTGATAATGTATGATGTTGGTTCAGCCAATATAACATATAGTGCTAGTGATATACTTGCAGTACTACTTTTGGGAGCCGTTGGTGGAATACTCGGAAGCATATATAATTACCTTGTGGATAAAGTTGTTCGAACATATAGCATCATCAATGAGTATGTCTCACATTCAAAGTTATCTACTTGCTGCATCATACCGATAAAATGAGAGAGAAAAAGGATGCATCTATCCTTGATTAAATTAGAATAGTACCTTGGAAACTTAGCCACTTTAAATCAAGGATGGATGCATCCTTACTTTCTCACTTCACTAATCTGCTCACTTTACAAGAGCCAGATCAAACTAGTACTGGAAGTATAATATAATGTATTGACAATGTAACTAATGACCCCTTTCTTTTGTTGTGGCAGAAAAGGTCCAGCTTTCAAAATCTCTCTTGTTGTGACAGTTGCTCTTTTGACATCATGTTGCTTTTATTTCTTGCCATGGGTTGCACACTGCATTCCCTGTCCTTCTAGTTCAACAATGGCCTGTCCCTCTATAGATGAGTCTGGAGAATATCAAAACTTTCAATGCCCTCCAGGATACTACAATGATCTTGCTTCCCTCTTTCTGAACACCAATGATGATGCTATTCGTAATCTACTCAGCCCCAAGATAAACAAAGAATTTCATATTTCCAGTTTGTTTATCTACTTTGCTACTATTTACTGTCTTGGGATAATCACTTATGGTATTGCCATTCCATCCGGGCTCTTCATTCCTGTGATACTTGCTGGTGCTACCTACGGCCGTCTTGTTAGCCGGATCTTTGAACCGATCACAGGACTTGACAGAGGACTCTTTGCCCTACTTGGAGCAGCTTCCTTCCTTGGTGGCACCATGAGAATGACAGTTTCTATTTGTGTCATATTGCTTGAGCTCACCAATGATCTCTTGTTACTTCCACTTGTGATGTTGGTCTTGTTAGTCTCAAAAACTGTGGCTGACAGCTTCAACAAGGGTGTTTATGATCTAATACTTCAGATCAAAGGACTTCCTTATTTGGAGGCTCATGCAGAACCTTACATGAAGAATTTAGTTGCTCGTGATGTTGTTTCAGGTCCATTGATTACCTTTTCTGGCGTTGAAAAGGTTGGCATTATATGGCATGCTTTGAATGCTACAGGGCATAATGGATTTCCTGTCATTGATGAACCACCTTTCACAGATGCACCAGAATTATGTGGGGTTGTACTGAGGTCTCATTTACTAGTGTTGCTGAAGGAGAAGATTTTCTCAAATTCTAAGGATTTCATAGATCAAAATAGCTTCCAGAGAATTTCTACTTTAGATTTTGGAAAGGCAGGATCAGGAAAGGGTATCCAACTAGAGGATATTGATATTGATGAGGAAGAAATGGATATGTATGTTGATCTCCATCCCATAACCAATGCTTCTCCTTACACTGTGGTTGAGACAATGCCACTTGGCAAAGCTGCTATCATTTTCCGCCAACATGGACTCAGGCACATGTGTGTTGTTCCCAAGAGCCAAGGGGTATGTATAATGCTTTTTCTCCCATCAAAGACTGTTATAACATCAATTTTTTTCCTTGAATTAGGACCATATCTCATAAACAGTTCCTAAAGTAATGAAAGTAATATATAAGTAATTCATTAATCATTGCATATTAATCACTTTAGTCCATAAGCTGAGGTATTTTAATTTTACATTACAACTTAGTTTAATGAAGAAGTAATTAGTTAAGCTGTTTTGTCAAACACATTTCCAATTTAACATTACAACTTCTTTTGCAGAGACCTCCAGTTGTGGGGATTCTGACACGCCATGATTTTATGCCAGAGCATGTTTTGGGACTATACCCTCATATCAAGTCTCACAAACAGCATTTAGGGATATCAATGAAAAAGATTATTTCTTCGGTATTGGAGTGCTGCATTCACTAGTTGATCAAAGTTTTCGCATACAGTACAGTGCAATAATGATTCACAAAACATTTGAAGCAGAGATGCTACGTGAGATGTGGCTGCTGCATAGTTTTGATGCTTGATTTAGCAAATGTGTCTGTATATTAATTCTTATTCTCTGTTTCATGAAGTCAGCTTGACACTTGCATATAGATACTATGAAACAGAGTTGCAGGATACAGGGGACAGTGATCTCTTGTACATGTTGCTTGTGTTGGATTCTTTGATAAAGTTATTGGTATGATATTGTTAATGTTAAAATTATATTTGTCTGTGTAACATCTGAACACTTTTAACATTTTTATAAAATATATAAAGTTAAAACTGGTTAATTAATCTATATTTTTTTTCGTATAAAAATTTAATAAACAATATATTATCAAGTTAATTAATTATCTTAATAAGTAGTTTTAGTTCTTATTTTACAACAAATGCATCATTTTAATGCTAATCAACTCTAGAAGCTTTCAATTCTTCAACAATCCAGAACACAAACATATTAACAAGATTAGTCATTAAGCACTTCCTCTAATTTTTATCTCACATTTTGGTTCTTACACCTTCCGGATTTAATGATCTGATATTCACTCCCATATATGGGACAACCTTTCGAAGTAACCATTCCGATTAACAAATATTTTTACCGGATTACATGATCCAGAGTATTATTGGGGGGTAAAATGAGAAAGGGGAAAAGTTTGGAGTGTAGGAAAAAAAAGTGGAGTGCAGAAAGAAACACTCGAACCAAGTTGATTCGTATATCCAATTCTTCCATACACATGTTAAAACAATCCCTTCTATTTAGAATATGATACTATATTTAATATATTTGATTGATATTACTAAAGAATATGTAATTATTTGTTAGATGGATAGTCTTTTGAATTATAGATAATTCAAAAATTATAGATAATTTAAAATGTAATTCAATTGGTAAATTTTTTCAATGATAAGAATATTTGGTAAAAGAAAATAATAAGGTGGTGTTATAGAAAACAATCACTCATAAAAAAATTAATTATGAGTGGCATTAAAAAAAATATTCAACTAAAACTCGTCAAATGTTTATGTTGTGACTAAGTCATGAAAGTTATGTTGTGATGACTAAACAATGAGAACTATGTTATATGATAGACATTTGTTTCTTCATAAATGTTGTTTTAAGTTGACAATGAAGTATTATATGTAGAATTGTTTAAATTTTCAATAATTTACCATTGTTTTTTGTTATGATTTGGTTTTTCATTTATCTATAATAAT
>NW_025909408.1:0-19782 GCF_018835915.1 Vigna umbellata
GGCATAGCAGTTTGTAACTAAATGAAAGTACAAAATTTAGAATTCAATCAGAGACATTATAGCTGTGTACACTATTTATTAATTTTTCACGCTAAGCTACACAAGTTATATATATATATATATACCCGAGTTGAAATTAACAAGGTAAAAGAAATATTATTTAGCTTGATATAAAAGAAGACAATAACAATGATTAAAATATTAAGCTAGGGTGAATGAAGCATTCTTAGTGGTAGTTGAATGATCAGAAGAGTACAATCACAAGTTTTCATCGTCAAGATCAAGAAATATTTTTTCATTCTTAGCCATAACTTTCTTAATACTCTACTGTCATATAATATCAAGTAACAATTCTTCTCTTACAATGAGTAATACTAGATATTTAGTAAAGTAGACATGTGAGAGAAAATATATTGCGAGCATCAGATCCTCTGTCCATGATACTCAACTAAATTCCAAATATAGTGCCTAATATTGTCCAGAACAAGGCAAAAGCTTAAGAAATTTCACAATGAGTCAGATAAAGTGCTACAAGAGTATACCGAACCTTTGTTATTACACCGATTATTCTATTACCTATAATGGGAACAAGAACCTTTAAAAATCCAATTAAAGAGGTACGAAAAGATTGAACTTTCAAACACATGAAAGCAAAAACTCACCATCAGAATCAACAACTCCTGTCATCTGAAAAGCATCTGAAATAGCCAAATCTGAATTTGTCTGAGACACCTGTGTTCCCTCCTGCTTCCCTATCAGTTTCAGCTTACAGTAAGCGAGTGAACATATATAAGTCAATAGAAGGTTCAAAGGGATTAAACTAGTACACAATAACTTATCAATACATCACTAGCAACGTATTACATTCTATATAGATGCAAATAATGTCTCAAATTTAACCACATTTCAAGCTTAAAGCATAGAAATCACTTTAAGTAGATAATGGTCATGGAGGTAATCAACGCTCCACTCTTCAAGAAGAATACTGTTGCTGGTGGGCTAAGGAAATAGACAACCAATGTGTATGTGAAATTTCGAAGCCTTGAAATAGCATAACCAACAATTAGGTGAAAAACAGAAAATTAGTTAATATGACAACATTGATAGCATCGCTTTTCTTTCATGCTTTAACTCTAAATTTTCATCTTCAAACTTAACTCCATATATAGATTCTCTTCGAGTATCATCTCTAGCAAATTTGGGTTGGGCTACAACGAAATATACCTTAATACCACTCCGATTCTTCCCAAACCACAACACCTTTGTCTCAATCCAGCTCTGGTAACAATGCAACAATGTCTTGCAAACCGAACCAAACAGCGTAATGTGCTAATGAAAGAATGAAAAGAGGGATTATGGTTTTTGTGTTTTAGGAATTTAGGGTTTTAGGGATTACTAGCTATATGAATGAAGAGAGGAATTACTTACCATATCAACGAACTATGTGAGCATCACCATCAGAGCGAGAAGAAGAATTTGGTGATCGTCGTCAGCAACGAACCTATGACTGAACACGACACAATTATGAGTGAGATGAGAATGAGTTGAGACAACGGTGAGTGAACGAACAAGATTAGGGTGTGAGGTCAGAGTGAGAGACAGTGAACGACGACACAAGTGAGTGGTTCGTGAGTTAATGTTCTTCGGGATGAACTCTCTGAACTCAAGTTCAAGAAGTGAGAAAATTTTGAGGAGAGGATTACCTAAAAGAGGAAAAAGAATTTCTGGGTATGTAAAATCAGTAAGTAATGTTTTTTACTTGGTATATCAGTGGATTTTGTTCTTTGCAAATTTTCTTGTCCTATTTCATATACCAATTTTACATATGGAAAATCAGTAAAAAAAAAAAATTGTATGTAACTTAGTTTTAGAAATTGTATATAATACTTACATTACTTACAAATTAAAATTCATATATAAATATACGTAGATAACTCACATTTTTCGTATAATATTTTCTATTTGTATGTAAATTTTATCAACAAATATTTTATTAATGAATTTTAAAAGTAGATAAACAGTTAATTTTTATGTACCAATAGATTAAAGCCGAATTGTATTCGTTAGTAAAAAAATGAATTTCTTATAACGTATGAAAAAAAATTCTTTAAGAATTTAGAAAAAGTATTTCTTGATGACAAGAAGAAGAACATAAATATTTTTAAAATATTGTTTGAATTGGAAAATTACATAGCCTCATGTTTTCTAAAGCTTATTTTAGGATTGGGTAGGAGTAAAGGATGTGTATCAAATACAGTTAATTCAGAATTCAACTCTCTTGAAAACAAGACTTAGATACTCATATAAAGAAACAAATATAACTCTGCAAATCACTTTTGAGATTAATTGAAGTTGTATAAGAGTATGAAAATAGTTGAAAGTGATCATGCTGTTCTCAAAGAACATAAATGACTCTAATGAGAGAATGTTTCTTTGGTTCAGACGCTTTTTTCATGTTCTTTGATTCACCACATATCAGATACACCGTTGTGTTCTTGACCATCAATCCATTACCGAAAATCACAAAAATCTCCACATGGTCTCCAGATTCTAAATTTGACATGATGCCATGTCAATCTTCATCTTTAAAGGAAATTACTGTGCCATGGTTGTGTATCTGGAATGTACACTTTGTGTAATTAACAATTACGACAGTAGTAAATTCAACTTCAATGATCTTAGGAGTTGATAAATAAACAACACACAAAATCATTCCTTTCATATCACGATCTTGAGTCACAACGAAAGAAATTGACTGTCCCTCACCCATATGGGCCAAACAATAAGGATCATTGACAGATAAAGGTTTAACTCACTCACAATAAACATTTGACAACTTGTAAATTCTAGAAAATTGTAAAAACACATATATGATTATATCTTTAGTAACATATATGATTTAATATGTACACTAGTAGTGACCACTGAATCTTCAACTTACATAATAGGTATTAAACCTTATGGGTTTCAATAGTTCTAATATTCTTAATGCGTATTAATTAGAAATATTTTTTTTTCTTAAAAATGGGAAATCACTTATTTGTACTTCCAAAATTGGAAGTACGAATTTTGTGATGATAATTCATTTAATTTAAATCTAATTAATTTCTTTTTATTTTGACAAACAAATTTTTATAACTTAACTCTTTCAATTTCATGTCATAATGAAGATGACAAAGAAAGTGACAAGATGAAAGAGCAAAAGGACTTATTATAATAGTACCTAAAATCCTAAAATGAAAGATAATTATTGAGTTAAAAATCGACAAGCATGATCTTCTTATGATATATAATTATTTATATTCTGTTGGTTTATTGATGTCTAAATTTTTATTGTGATTAGTTATTGTACCAGTAGAGACCGAGCAGCATATAGATTGGACGTCCGTATGGTCAATGACTACTTAATTATGCGACTTTGCCACTCGTCATCCGGAGGGGCCGAGTAACGTATAGACTGGACGTTCGTATGGCCAGTGATTACCCAATCACGCAACTTTGCCGCTCGCCATCCGGATGAACAACAACTTATATGAGTCGGTCGGCTGTAAGACCAAATATCAGGAGGTCGGCCGGTCCTACTGCCAGTTGACCAGATTAGGATTAAGATTAAGGTAAGTAGTTGCTAAAAGCTATTAGGCCAAAGTTGGGCCGTGATTAACTTTTCATTAATTCCAAGCCCATAACAAAAACTGTAAATACAGGTCAAAGGTCTCGGTAGGAAGGAGCATTTAATGAACATTTATTACTGTTCTATTGAAAACGCCATTGCTCTCAAACTGACTTTGGTATCGGAGAATCTTTGGCAGGTCTCTCCCACCCGCACGTGGAGGAGTGAAACGAAGAGTAGGAAGCAAGACCGGACGGCCGAGAGACTGGAAGAGAGAAACGTGGAGGTATTAGATGACTCAGCCCCTACAACCGAAACATTTGGCGCCCACCGTGGGGCCGAGTTGCTTTTCAAACCCAATGGTGACCACGAGAAACATGAGCATGGACGATCCAATAGAGATTATCACAATGTTACAGCAGAGGATGGACGAGATGCAGCAACGCCATGAGGAGGAACTTGTGGCCGTCAAGGTCGAGTGTGAGGCACGGATAGCCCGAGAGGTCATTGGGAGGGAAGGCGAGGAAGAGGGAAAAGCCGCCGCGGAGGATCAGGCCAAGCATAATAGCAGACGCAATAAGACCTGGAAGCCGACGGAGTCTAAGGCCGAAGGGAGTAAAGCCAAATCGATACACGCGGAAAGCGCCGCGGAGGATAGGCAGATGGTGGTGAAGCCCGAGCCTTCGTCCACATTATTACTCCTCTTTGTCCAAGCAATCATGGATGTCCATATATCTAAATAGTTCGTTCCGTCACAATTCAAGACGTATAACAGGACCACGGATCCCGAGGCCCACATAAAAACTTTCTCGAACGCGATGGCGTTCAGGACAAGCAATGACGTTATCTGGTGTCGGGCATTTTCATTGTCATTAGAAGGAGAAGCGCTCGAATGGTTCAATTCTCTTCCCCCCAATTCTATAGAGAATTTCACCGGCTTACAACGCCTATTCAACCGGCAGTTTGCCGCTAATAGTACTCAGGACCTGATCGTTTTCGAGCTGGTCACCCTGAAGCAGGGCAAGGAAGAAACGCTGAGAGCGTTTATGGATCGTTATCAGAAGACCGTGTGACGAGTGAAGGGATTGAGCCTAGAACTTACCCTACATTACATCCTCCCCGCCCTCAAGCCAGTACCGTTTAAGGACAACGTTTGTCAAAGGCATTAACACCATATTAGGTGGCTAATCCGGGCGGGACAACTGAAAAAATACGTTCGAGTTGACCGTCCTCCGACACCCATAGAGCGACCCAGCCCGCGGCAAGCCTATAGGCACGACAGATCTAGAAACAATCGGACCGATCGCCCGCGCTCGGAGCGGTGACGAAGCAAAAGTCGCAGCAGAAGCCGCGATCACCCTCGGCAGGGACACATTAACACCATATTAGGAGGCTTCACCGGGGGACGGTCATCCTCGTCCGCCCGGAAACGCCATGTGCGGGCTCTGCAGTCCGTTCACTCAATGGACAAGACCCGGCGTACGATGCCACCTATCACGTTTTGGGACGACGACTACCATGCCCCTGACCCCGACCAAGACGACCCAATGGTGATAACAACGGAGATCGCCCGGTATGGTGTAAGTAAAGTCCTGGTGGACCAGGGAATTTCGGTGAACATCCTTTACTGGAAAACCTTCCAATAGATGGATATATCGGAGGACCTCATCGTCCCTTATAACGAGCAAATAGTAGGTTTCACAGGTGAAAGGGTAGACACCCGGGGATACGTGGAATTGCGCACCAGGTTGGGGACCGGGCAGTCTAGCAAGGAGAAGAGGGTCCAATATTTGATGGTAGAAGCCAACACCTCGTACAACGTGTTGCTTGGCCGACCGTGCCTCAACGCTTTTGGAGCGATTGTTTTCACTCTCCACCTCACTATGAAATACCCCTCGGAGAAAGGGACCATATGCACTGTCCGAGCGGATCAAAAGACAGCCAGGGAGTGCTACGCCGCTGGCCTTAAGCTTTACACACAACAAGGGAAGAGAATAACGACCGACTCCGAAGTAGCCATGGCCGACCTTGATCCAAGGACGAACACGGAGGACCGGCTGGAACCTATAGGAGAAACGCAGTCCATCCTAATAAGGAAGGACTCTTCCCAAACCACCAACATGGCGCGGGGCTTGGAGCCCGAGTTAGAAAAGGAAATTAGGTCACTCCTATGGAAGAACCGAGACCTGTTCGCGTAGACAGCGGCTGACATGCCGGGGATTCACCCCTCGATCATGTCCCACAAATTGGCATTATTTAAAGAAGCCCGCCCGGTGGCACAGAAAAAACGCCGAATGGGCGAGGAGAAAAGGAAAGTTGTGGAAGAAGAGGTGGGTAAACTAAGAGAGGCTGGTTTCGTCAGGGATGTTACCTACACCACTTGGCTAGCCAATGTGGTAATGGTAAAAATGGCCAGCGGAAAGCGGCGCATGTGTACTGACTACACCGACCTGAATAAGGCCTGCTCGAAGGACTCACACCCCTTACCAAGCATAGATGCTTTGGTAGACGGCGCCTCCGGTTATCGGATGTTGAGCTTCGTATATGCTTACTTGGGGTACAACCAAATACCTATGTACGGGCCAGACCAGGAGAAGACGACCTTCATCATTGAGAGGGCGAACTTCTATTATGAAGTAATGTCTTTCCGCTTCAAGAACACCGGAGCCACCTATCAACGCTTGATGGATAGGACTTTCAGGGAACAGATCGGCCGGTGCATGGGACGCCTAGGTAGACGACATGGTTGTTCGCTCGACGGACGGCGTGGGTCACGTAAAGGATTTGGAGGAGGTGTTTCGCCAAGTCAGGAACTTCAGGATGCGGCTAAACCCATCCAAATGCACATTCGGAGTGGCTATTGGAAAATTCCTAGGTTTCATGCTTACATCCCGGAGGATTAAAGCTAACCCTGACAAATGCGAAGCGGTATTGCAAATGCAAAGCTCGACCACTCTTAAGGAGATTCAAGGACTTATCGGCCGACTCACGGCTAAGGATGGCAAAAAAATCTGCGCTCGTGGATATCTGCGTATAAAATCCGCGACGGATAGTTGATACCCGCGGATATTTACTATCCACAACCCGCGGGTAGCAGATATTTTAATACTCGCTTATAAACGGGTCGGGTGCGGGTATTATACTATCTGACAAAAAAAAAATTTAATTTATATTTTATTAAGTTAAATTTAATTAAAATTAACATTAATTTATATTTTACAAGATTAAATTTAATTAAAATTGAATTTAAATTTATATTTAATTTAATTTATATTATATTATATATATTTTTTAATTATATTTAAATATTATTTTAATAATTTATTAAAATATTTTTTTTAAATATGTGGGTATCCGCGGATATCCACGGGTATCCGCGGGTTTTAAAATACCCGCGGATATTTTTAAAGCGGGTATCCGTGCGGGTAACGGGTGGATTTTTTTTTGTCGGGTCGGGTTGCGGGTAGGCACTATACGTGCCCGACCCGACCTGTTGCCATCTCTACTCACGGCCTTATCGCGATTCATCCCAAGGCTTGCTGAAAGGGTCAGACCTTTCTTGTGGAAGATGAGAAAGGGATCCGGCTCCGTATGGGATACCAAATGTGAGCAGGCGTTTCAGGACGTCAAGACCATCCTGCTGAATCCACCAATGATGAACCGCCCCACGCCGGGAGAAGATCTGCAGATCTGTTTGGGCGTATCAGAGTCGGCCATTAGCGTTGTGCTAACACAAGAGTGGCCCCAATCAAGGCTCGTATACTTCTTCAGCCGCACACTTATGGACGCCGAAACTCGCTATCAGCAAGTGGAAAAGGTGGCATTGGCTTTGTTAAACGCATCCAAAAGGCTCCGACCGCACTTCCAAAGTCACCAGGTGATTGTCAGAACCGATTTCCCAATTTCTAAAATGCTCAGGAAACTAGATCTGGCGGGCGCATGGTGGCTTGGGCGGTGGAACTATCGGAGTTTGGCCTACGCTACGAACCCAGGGGGATCGATCAAGGGCAAACACTTGGCTGATTTTGCGACGAAGTTACCCCACACAGTCCAAGATGAATGGAGCCTGTACGTCGATGGAGCTTCCGGGAGATCGATAAGTGGGGCGGGCGTAGTGCTGGAAGGCCCGAACGGATTCCTATTAGAACATTCTTTGATATTCAAGTTCAAGGTATCCAATATTCAGGCAGAATACGAAGCCCTGGTCGCCGTCCTAGAATTGGCAAGGGACATGGGAGCTCGCAAGGTCGTGTGCTGGACGAATTCCCAATTGGTCGTGGGCCAGATGAACGACAATTTCCAAGTGAAAGAGGAACAATTGATGCGGTACTTCCATTGAGCAACAGAACTGGTGAAATCATCCGACAAAGTTGACATTCAACACATCCCCCGTGAAGATAATACCCGGGCGAATATGGTATCCAAGCTCAGCACGGAAAAGGAAAAAGAGCAGTTAATGATAGTCGTACGTCAAGTACTGCTGCAACCCTCAATCGAATGCTTGGCGGTGTCGAACGATGAAGGGGATTGGCGATCGGAGATCCGGGGCTTAATGTCCCGACAGGACGACGGACGACCCATCGAACCGGCAGAAGCGAAGAGGATCGCCCGCTACCTCCTTGTGGGCGACGACCTATACAAAAGAGGGTTCTCCACCCCCTCCTCAAGTGCCTGGGGAAACAGGAAGCACGCTACGTGATGGATGAACTCCACAACGGAATCTACGATTTCCACACCGGATGGCGAGCTTTGAAAGCCCGGGTACTGAGAGCGAGGTACTATTGGCCGACCATGGAAGTGGATACAAAGACGTTCGTCCAAAAGTGCCTTAGTTGTCAAGCGCACGCTAATAACACCCATCTGCCGCCCCATACCTTACATACGATAACGTCGCCGTGGCCGTTCACTCAATGGGGCATGGATATCGTTGGACCATTTCCCAAAGGTCGGGCCCAGAAGAATTCCTCCTTGTAGTAGTGGACTATTTTACAAAGTGGGTGGAGGCCGAACCTTTAGCGACCATAACGGCATCCCAAGTCCAAAAATTATGTTGGAAGTTGGTATGTCGATTTGGTCTTACTCGGACAATCATCACGGATAACGGCCGAAAATTCATTGATAAAAAATTGGTCGAATTTTCATAAACTTGGGAATTAAGCACGTCACCAGTTCGGTGGAGCACCCACAGACGAACGGTCAGGTAGAGGCCATGAACAAAACCGTGGTGGTCGAGCTAAAGAGGAGATTGGGGAGAGGAAGGGAGCTTGGGTCGATGAGTTACCAGAAGTATTATGGGCATACCGATGCACACCCCATGGAACGATCAAAGAGACCCCTTTTAACTTGACGTATGACATTGACGCCATGTTACCAGTTGAACTGGGGGAGCCCTCATTACGGCATCAAGTAGAGGACCTACAGTTGAACGACCAAGAGTTGCGAGTGTAGCTGGATTCTCTGGATGAACGGAGGAACCAGGCGACACTAAGAGCTGAAGCGTGCAAACGCATGGTGGAAAAAAAGTATAACTCCAAAGTTCGACCGAGGAGTCTTCAGGAAGGTGACTTAGTATGGAGGAAGGTTGGAGAGGCTCGCCGAGTGACCACTCACGGCAAATTGGCAGCAAAGTGTGAAGGGGCTTTCCGGGTGATAGAAGCACTGGGAAATGGAGCATACAGACTTCAACATGCAGACGGACAATCGATTCCAAACACTTGGAACGCCACACATTTAAAGTTTTATTTCAGTTGAATTATTCTTAGAAATTGTATGTTCATTTTCATCGATTAATACAGTGACAGGACGTCCGTCTCCTCCCAAGACTAATCTTACTAAGCACGAGGAAAGCACATCCAAAAAGAACAAGTTGATGAATGGAGAGTTCCCCCAGGAACCATTGTCAACTTGGCCGGACGGTAAACGGAGAGTTCTTTCCGAAGAACCACTGCCGTCCAACCATCCAAAAAGACCAAGTTGATGAACGGGGAGTTCCCCCGGGAACCACTGTCAACTTGGCCTGACGGTGAACAGAGAGTTATTTCCGAAGAACCACTGTCGTCCGAGCATCCAAAAAGAACAAGTTGATGAACAAAGTTCCCCCAGCAACCACTGTCCACTTGGCCGGACGGTGAACGGAGAGTTCTTTCCGAAGAACCACTATCGTCCGAGCATTCAAGAAAAACAAGTTGATGAACGGAGAGTTCCCCTGGAAACTACTATCAACTTGGCCGAACAGTGAACGGAGAGTTCTTTCCAAAGAACCACTATCGTCCGAGCATCCAAAAAGACCAAGTTGATGAATGGAGAATTCCCCCGGGAACAACTGTTAACTTGGCCGATCAACGAGACATTAAAATAAATCAATAGCAAACCGGAAAAATAAAATCCAAACAACCGGGTGAATAAAAAAGATTGTATTCATTAACAAAGGAATGCACCAAAATCACCATTAGAGTGGGTAAAGGGACGACCTGGCCAACATCTCGACAATTCGAGATGTTGGATGGATGGCCTCACGAATACATCAAAAAGTCTAAAAAAAATCCCTAAAGCTAAAAAATAAAGGCAATCAACTATCGCCATCCTCCGCCTCGTCATCCACGTCCTCGACCTCCACTGCTTAATCAGATACCACGACATCGGGAGGCCCTTCAATCTCTGGCTCCTCGCCATCGAAGACATTTTTCTCGATGTCGAAGCCCAAGGCAAAGGGTTCCTGAATACTAGCGAGGACAAACGCCTGATGAAGGGCCTTGTTGAAACCCTCCTCATGCTCGAAGACGATACCCGCCTCCAGTTCGGATATCTTCTCCTTCGCCCTAGCAAGATCATCGGTCAGAACTGGATTCGACCAAAGAAGCCCATTCTCAGAGTTCTTCTGACGGTAGACCTTCACCTTCAATTGGCTGCACTCTTCCATGAGCCGTTCATAGTCGTTCCGGGTTCCGGTCAGACGGTCATTCGCATTGGCCGACTCCTTCTTGGCCTTTCAAAGGTCGGCCTCCAACTGTTCGATCTTTTTGTCATAGTCGTCATGGGTCAAGATCATCTCATCCATGGCCGATCGGAGAGAGGCGAAGTTCTTCTTCTCTGCTAGGAGTTTAACACGAACGACGTCCAAACCCCGGTGATCAGCGAACTCCCTTAGATACCAAACGAGGGAAGCCGCCCGAGTGGACATCTCCAACATAGCATTGGTCAGCTCCACTTCAGATAGCGGCTCGATCAGAGGTCACTAAGAAGACCACATGTGGAATTTCATCCGGTCACTCATGTTGAATGCTGGACTAAATATTCCGCCTAGTAGTGGTGGCGAAGGGGCCTTCTCCTTCCCCTTGCGGGCTTTCTTCGATGCCGACCGGGACGAAGAAGCTTCCTTGTCTTTATGACCCTCGCCCGCAAAGTCTTTCCTTTTCCTCACAAGGGGGCGGCAGAAGCAGTGGTTGCCTTAGAGGACGAATCCACGAACACATCCCTAAGGCTTAGGACAGGTTCCACAACAGGCGCCCGACCTACAAGAATGGGTCCCCTAGTCGCTTCGACGAGAGGGGCCGATTGTGGTTCCACAACGGTTATCAGAGGCATCCGGCTAGTCGAGGAAGACCGCCGTACAATAGGAGGGCGAAGAGCGGTCAACCTCACCTTCGTCCGGGCCGACGACGAGCTGGCCCCGGCTCCTTTCCTGGAGGCCATAAAGTTCGATTGGCAGGGGGCAGGAGCAGTCATGAGATTTGGAAGAAACAAGCAAACTCAGATACGTTAAGGTCGACATACTAAAGAAAAACGAATCCAACATGATAATACCATACCGAACGCCTTTCGTTCACAATCCTCATGACGAAGGCATTAACTAAGTGACGGGCGGAAATGCGACGGGGAGGGTGTTGATGGTGCGCACGGCCTCTAAGTCGGCCGGATTCAACACTCCCACGGGGAACTCCTTTATTTTTCAGGGTTCCCTTATCCAATAAAAAGGGAACAAGGGATTCCCCGCATCGTCATGGAACTCACGACAGCCGGAGGCATCAATGATGATCTTGAAGTAATGATGTTTGCAATTTTTGAACGAGTCGGAGTACGGACGGAAGAGTGTCCTATCCCGAACGGAAGTTAGAGACACCCAACCAACCTGAGGGGGTGAACAGACCTCAAAATAGTGGAAGAAGACGGGGATTGTCGGAGTAACACCCACTGCCAGACACATTGCCCAAAATGCCTGCATAGCCGCCCAGGAGTTAGGATGCAGTTGTGCCGGGGCTACGTTGGCTTCCCGAAGGACGGCCATCTGAAACTCGGTAAAGGGAACCCGAACCCAGAGTTGCGCAAAGACATTAGCATACATATAGAAGAAGTCGTCCGGGCTCGACCTCTTCCCATAGTAAACTCTCTCATTCCTCAGGCTAACCCCCGTCCGGATCAATGGAATGAGAAGGGTAAAAGTACCTTAAACACTTACAATGTACAAAATATGTGGAAGTACTCTATAAAAGAGAACTTTAGTAATCTCAAAAAATTGACTCCCCTAAATTTAGTTCACAACCACTTAGGATGTCAAAGGCATTTCAATACTAAGGACTTCTCTTTGCATGCCCTTATTGAATGCCTATGACAATAGTGTTCAAATTGCCTTCCATGTTCGACATGAGTAGTAATAGGTTTATTACTTATGTCACATGGAGTGTTGTTGTTTTAGCTAAGTTTTTATTTGTTTGGCTTGTCATAGAACATGGCCCATTTTCCCAACCATTGTGGATGGATGTATGACCGTTGTTATAGTGGAAGGAGAGGTTTGAAGGAATCTTTTGTCATCGGAGTTGAAGCGTTTGTGGAGATGGCCCGACGATATCAATATTATGCTATTGATGGAGGGATTCGATGTTCATGCATCAAGTGCGAATGTATAAGGATTTTGAAAGATGAAGTCGTCAAACTTCACCTTTACCAAAAAGGGTTCATGCCTAATTACACGGTTTGGACATTTCATGGTGAAGAAATTCCTTCGACCTCCACTATAGCTGGAAACCGGCTTGCATCAGATTCGAATACTATTGTACATACAGTTGAGATAGATCAATTTGCCTATATGCAACAGATGGTCGACAATGCTCTTCGTCGCCATGCTGAACAAGAAGCAAACGATAGTCATGATGAAGAGTCTCCAAATGAAAACACTCAAAGGTTTTACAATTTACTGACAGAGGCAAATCTACTTGTATTTGAAGGTTCATCTGAGTCAAAATTGTCAGTGTGCATTAGACTCATGGCTGACAAATCTAATTGGAACGTTCCCATTCAAGCAATGGACTTCTATACAAAATTGATCTTAGATTTGACACCACCAAAAAATTTTATGCCGAAGAATTATTACCAAGCCAAAAAATGTGTTTCAAAGTTGGAATTGGAAGTCAAGAAGATTGATTGTTGTGTTAATGGATGTATGTTATTCTATGACAATGACAGTGGCAAAAATGATGCATTGTTGGTTGAATGCAAGTTTTGTGGCTCACCTCGATATTACACGATGTATGCTGGATAGAGGCAAAAAAAACCAATTCCCTTAAAGTCTATGTTCTACGTGCCTATAATTCCAAGATTACAAAGAATGTTTACTTCAATGTAAACATCATAACACATGACATGACATGATGGTAACAAAACTGAAGGATTTTTGCGTCATCCTTCTAATGGTGAAGCTTGGAAGCACTTCAATCGTAAACATGCATCCTTTGCTAGTGAACTGCGTAATGTCAGACTTGGTCTATGCTCTGATGGGTTTACCCAGGCGTCTGCATCACCGTATTCATGCTGGCCGGTGATAGTTACCCCATAGAATCTACCACTTGAGATGTGTATGACAAAGCCTTACATGTTTTTATCGTGTATAATACCAGGTCCATCTAATCCCAAATCATTGATTGATGTTTATTTGGAGCCTTTGATTGATGATTTGAAGAAGTTATGGAATGGTGTTTGGACGTATGACATTTCAAGGAAGCAAAATTTCCTAATGAGGACAGCCTTGATGTGGACTATTAATGACTTCTCAGTGTACGACATGTTATCTAGTTGGAGCACGCATGGTCGATTAGCTTGTCCACATTGCATGGAACATACAAAGTCATTCCAATTGAGTTATGGTCGGAAAAGTAGTTGGTTTGACTGCCATCGACGGTTCTTGGCCATTGATCACCCCTTTAGAAGAAACAAAAAGGCATTTTGCAAAGGGCAAGTTGAAACGGATTTTCCCCCGTCGAAGTTGACTAGATCACACGTTTGGAGAAGAGTTAAAGACTATCCAAAAGTCACTGAATCTGGTCAGAATAGGATAGAAGGGTTTGGAGAATGACATAATTGGACTAAAAGAAGCATATTCTGGGAACTTCCCTATTGGAAAGACAACTTGCTAAGANTTCCCCCGGGAACAACTGTTAACTTGGCCGATCAACGAGACATTAAAATAAATCAATAGCAAACCGGAAAAATAAAATCCAAACAACCGGGTGAATAAAAAAGATTGTATTCATTAACAAAGGAATGCACCAAAATCACCATTAGAGTGGGTAAAGGGACGACCTGGCCAACATCTCGACAATTCGAGATGTTGGATGGATGGCCTCACGAATACATCAAAAAGTCTAAAAAAAATCCCTAAAGCTAAAAAATAAAGGCAATCAACTATCGCCATCCTCCGCCTCGTCATCCACGTCCTCGACCTCCACTGCTTAATCAGATACCACGACATCGGGAGGCCCTTCAATCTCTGGCTCCTCGCCATCGAAGACATTTTTCTCGATGTCGAAGCCCAAGGCAAAGGGTTCCTGAATACTAGCGAGGACAAACGCCTGATGAAGGGCCTTGTTGAAACCCTCCTCATGCTCGAAGACGATACCCGCCTCCAGTTCGGATATCTTCTCCTTCGCCCTAGCAAGATCATCGGTCAGAACTGGATTCGACCAAAGAAGCCCATTCTCAGAGTTCTTCTGACGGTAGACCTTCACCTTCAATTGGCTGCACTCTTCCATGAGCCGTTCATAGTCGTTCCGGGTTCCGGTCAGACGGTCATTCGCATTGGCCGACTCCTTCTTGGCCTTTCAAAGGTCGGCCTCCAACTGTTCGATCTTTTTGTCATAGTCGTCATGGGTCAAGATCATCTCATCCATGGCCGATCGGAGAGAGGCGAAGTTCTTCTTCTCTGCTAGGAGTTTAACACGAACGACGTCCAAACCCCGGTGATCAGCGAACTCCCTTAGATACCAAACGAGGGAAGCCGCCCGAGTGGACATCTCCAACATAGCATTGGTCAGCTCCACTTCAGATAGCGGCTCGATCAGAGGTCACTAAGAAGACCACATGTGGAATTTCATCCGGTCACTCATGTTGAATGCTGGACTAAATATTCCGCCTAGTAGTGGTGGCGAAGGGGCCTTCTCCTTCCCCTTGCGGGCTTTCTTCGATGCCGACCGGGACGAAGAAGCTTCCTTGTCTTTATGACCCTCGCCCGCAAAGTCTTTCCTTTTCCTCACAAGGGGGCGGCAGAAGCAGTGGTTGCCTTAGAGGACGAATCCACGAACACATCCCTAAGGCTTAGGACAGGTTCCACAACAGGCGCCCGACCTACAAGAATGGGTCCCCTAGTCGCTTCGACGAGAGGGGCCGATTGTGGTTCCACAACGGTTATCAGAGGCATCCGGCTAGTCGAGGAAGACCGCCGTACAATAGGAGGGCGAAGAGCGGTCAACCTCACCTTCGTCCGGGCCGACGACGAGCTGGCCCCGGCTCCTTTCCTGGAGGCCATAAAGTTCGATTGGCAGGGGGCAGGAGCAGTCATGAGATTTGGAAGAAACAAGCAAACTCAGATACGTTAAGGTCGACATACTAAAGAAAAACGAATCCAACATGATAATACCATACCGAACGCCTTTCGTTCACAATCCTCATGACGAAGGCATTAACTAAGTGACGGGCGGAAATGCGACGGGGAGGGTGTTGATGGTGCGCACGGCCTCTAAGTCGGCCGGATTCAACACTCCCACGGGGAACTCCTTTATTTTTCAGGGTTCCCTTATCCAATAAAAAGGGAACAAGGGATTCCCCGCATCGTCATGGAACTCACGACAGCCGGAGGCATCAATGATGATCTTGAAGTAATGATGTTTGCAATTTTTGAACGAGTCGGAGTACGGACGGAAGAGTGTCCTATCCCGAACGGAAGTTAGAGACACCCAACCAACCTGAGGGGGTGAACAGACCTCAAAATAGTGGAAGAAGACGGGGATTGTCGGAGTAACACCCACTGCCAGACACATTGCCCAAAATGCCTGCATAGCCGCCCAGGAGTTAGGATGCAGTTGTGCCGGGGCTACGTTGGCTTCCCGAAGGACGGCCATCTGAAACTCGGTAAAGGGAACCCGAACCCAGAGTTGCGCAAAGACATTAGCATACATATAGAAGAAGTCGTCCGGGCTCGACCTCTTCCCATAGTAAACTCTCTCATTCCTCAGGCTAACCCCCGTCCGGATCAATGGAATGAGAAGGGTAAAAGTACCTTAAACACTTACAATGTACAAAATATGTGGAAGTACTCTATAAAAGAGAACTTTAGTAATCTCAAAAAATTGACTCCCCTAAATTTAGTTCACAACCACTTAGGATGTCAAAGGCATTTCAATACTAAGGACTTCTCTTTGCATGCCCTTATTGAATGCCTATGACAATAGTGTTCAAATTGCCTTCCATGTTCGACATGAGTAGTAATAGGTTTATTACTTATGTCACATGGAGTGTTGTTGTTTTAGCTAAGTTTTTATTTGTTTGGCTTGTCATAGAACATGGCCCATTTTCCCAACCATTGTGGATGGATGTATGACCGTTGTTATAGTGGAAGGAGAGGTTTGAAGGAATCTTTTGTCATCGGAGTTGAAGCGTTTGTGGAGATGGCCCGACGATATCAATATTATGCTATTGATGGAGGGATTCGATGTTCATGCATCAAGTGCGAATGTATAAGGATTTTGAAAGATGAAGTCGTCAAACTTCACCTTTACCAAAAAGGGTTCATGCCTAATTACACGGTTTGGACATTTCATGGTGAAGAAATTCCTTCGACCTCCACTATAGCTGGAAACCGGCTTGCATCAGATTCGAATACTATTGTACATACAGTTGAGATAGATCAATTTGCCTATATGCAACAGATGGTCGACAATGCTCTTCGTCGCCATGCTGAACAAGAAGCAAACGATAGTCATGATGAAGAGTCTCCAAATGAAAACACTCAAAGGTTTTACAATTTACTGACAGAGGCAAATCTACTTGTATTTGAAGGTTCATCTGAGTCAAAATTGTCAGTGTGCATTAGACTCATGGCTGACAAATCTAATTGGAACGTTCCCATTCAAGCAATGGACTTCTATACAAAATTGATCTTAGATTTGACACCACCAAAAAATTTTATGCCGAAGAATTATTACCAAGCCAAAAAATGTGTTTCAAAGTTGGAATTGGAAGTCAAGAAGATTGATTGTTGTGTTAATGGATGTATGTTATTCTATGACAATGACAGTGGCAAAAATGATGCATTGTTGGTTGAATGCAAGTTTTGTGGCTCACCTCGATATTACACGATGTATGCTGGATAGAGGCAAAAAAAACCAATTCCCTTAAAGTCTATGTTCTACGTGCCTATAATTCCAAGATTACAAAGAATGTTTACTTCAATGTAAACATCATAACACATGACATGACATGATGGTAACAAAACTGAAGGATTTTTGCGTCATCCTTCTAATGGTGAAGCTTGGAAGCACTTCAATCGTAAACATGCATCCTTTGCTAGTGAACTGCGTAATGTCAGACTTGGTCTATGCTCTGATGGGTTTACCCAGGCGTCTGCATCACCGTATTCATGCTGGCCGGTGATAGTTACCCCATAGAATCTACCACTTGAGATGTGTATGACAAAGCCTTACATGTTTTTATCGTGTATAATACCAGGTCCATCTAATCCCAAATCATTGATTGATGTTTATTTGGAGCCTTTGATTGATGATTTGAAGAAGTTATGGAATGGTGTTTGGACGTATGACATTTCAAGGAAGCAAAATTTCCTAATGAGGACAGCCTTGATGTGGACTATTAATGACTTCTCAGTGTACGACATGTTATCTAGTTGGAGCACGCATGGTCGATTAGCTTGTCCACATTGCATGGAACATACAAAGTCATTCCAATTGAGTTATGGTCGGAAAAGTAGTTGGTTTGACTGCCATCGACGGTTCTTGGCCATTGATCACCCCTTTAGAAGAAACAAAAAGGCATTTTGCAAAGGGCAAGTTGAAACGGATTTTCCCCCGTCGAAGTTGACTAGATCACACGTTTGGAGAAGAGTTAAAGACTATCCAAAAGTCACTGAATCTGGTCAGAATAGGATAGAAGGGTTTGGAGAATGACATAATTGGACTAAAAGAAGCATATTCTGGGAACTTCCCTATTGGAAAGACAACTTGCTAAGACACAACCTTGATGTCATGCACACAGAAAAAAATTTCTTTGACAATGTCTTCAACACAGTTATGAATGTTATAGGTAAGACAAAAGATAATGAGAAAGCAAGAAAATATTTACCTTTGTATTGTGGACGAAAAGACCTAGAGTTGAAGGCGCAAGTTAACGGCCGATTATTTAAACCAAAAGCAAATTACACCATGTCAAAAGACGAGGCAAGAATAGTGTGTGGTTGGATCAAGGAGATTAGAATTGCAGATGGATATGCTTCTAACTTGTCCATATGTGCCAATGTTCAGAACGGTACTATTCAAGGGTTGAAGAGTCATGATTGCCATGTATTCATGGAGACTTTCATCCCTCTTGCGTTCAGTTGTTTGCCAATGCATGTGTTAAATCCACTGATAAAAATTAGTAACTTCTTTAAAGATTTGTGTTGCACGACACTAAAGGAAAATTCCCTTAGAAAGATGGAAGAAAATATCCCAATTATTCTCTACAAATTAGAAAGAATATTCCCTCCTGCATTCTTTGATTCAATGATGCATATTCCAATTCATCTTGCATATGAAGCTTGGCTTGGGGGACCTGTGCAATACATGTGGATGTATCCATTTGAAAGGTTTATGGGATAATCCAAACGTTCAGTTAACAATAACGCTAGAGTAGAAGGCTCAATTTGTGCAGCTTACTTGCACAGAGAGACAACGTATTTTTGTTCACATTATTTCAAAAAGTTCATGTTGTCCCCCACTCATGTCAGAAATGAAATGCAATGGCAAGTTCAACCATGTCAAGGTGCATTATCAGTTTTCCGACAATCAGGCCACCACGCAGGGAAAGAATTCACTCATTGGTTAACTGATGCTGAATTCAACTCTGCTCATGTCCATATCTTAATCAATTGCAGTGAAGTTAAGCCGTACCTTGAGTATGTCATCACCCATCTCTTATATTTGCAATGGTATAATTGTTATACACTAATACAAATCATTTGTACCAGCTCATTTCTTGTGGCTGAGCAAGTGTGAAAGAATGGCACACTTACTTCCCCAATGGTTACAAATTCCATACACATGAGTGGTCTAAAGGAAAGAAAACAACAAATTGTGGTGTGTACGTCAAGGGCCTTATAGAAGGTTCCTATGATGACTTCTACGACATCATTCATAAAATATATGAGCTAGAGTACAACATCACTACTTCTCCAAACGGAGTAGTACTTTTTTATTGTGAATGGTTTGATCCTTCTAGAGCTGGTACTATAGTGGATCCACGCTTTAATATTGTCGAATTGAACCAGAGATTAAGATATGGACTGTTTGATCCTTTCATTCTACCAACTAATGTGAGACAAGTTTATTATGTGCCATATCCACCATTCCTCAATATTGACAAGCGTGGTTGGGTCGTAGCAATACAAACCAAGCCTAGAGGTCGCATTGACTCAAATGAGGTTGAGGAAGATGTTGCCTACCAGCTTGACCAAATGTCACAACCACAAGAAATTATTGAAGTTTAACGTATAACCGCATTGGTCAACCCTGATGGTGATGGAGATGAATTAGAAGCAGCAATACAAGGTGATAAAGAACAAGAAGAAGAGGAAGAAGAAGAAGAAGAAGAAGAAGAAGAAGAAGAAGAAGAAGAAGAAGAAGAAGAAGAAGAAG
>NW_025909409.1:0-11234 GCF_018835915.1 Vigna umbellata
ACTTCAAAAGAAAACATGTTTGAGTATAAAGTTAAAGTCATTCTTATAACTTTTGGACATTCATGGTAAAACTGAAAATCTACATTAATTTATCATTTTTAATCATTGATAGAATTTTATCGAATAAAATAAATCGTTTGTAAGAAAAAATTTAGTGTGGAAATTTACTTATAAGAATAATTTTGTTGATAAAATTTATTGATAAATTAGTATATTCTATCATTAAAATGATACTAAATTTTTCGTTTTAAGTTTTGATCATTTTGTAGTAAAATCCATCAATATATCATGATTTAATTTCTTAAAATTTGTCAATAAAATTTGTTTGTAAGTAAATGTTAAATTTTTCACTATATCTTAAAAAATATATTTATAGATTAATTAGAGATGGGTGAGAAACAAAAGAAAAAGAGAAGAAAACAAGAAGAAAAAAGGAGAAAGAAGAGAAGGAGGAGAAAGAAGAGAAGAGAAGAAAGCAGAAAAGGAGATAATCGAAAGTAGTGTAACAACGGAATGACGATGACAATGATGCGACAACGTAGAAAAGAAAAAAAAAAGAATGAGAAAAGAGGAGAAAAGAAAAAAAAGAATAAAGAGAAGCCAACCATTCTACTAAAGGAAGAGTCAATAACATTCCACGAGGAGAAGAAAACAAGAAAAAAAAAGAGAAAATAAAATAAAGATGAGAAAGAAGAGGAAAAAACCAAACAACAATATTATTAAAAAGTTATTGACAAATTTAATTATCAATAAATTTATAGTTCTTGATTATTATTGATTAAACTTTTTATTTGTTAATAAAATTTATTGAAAATCACATTATTAACAAATTTTTATTATAAACATTGAGTTTTGTTTATGATTTCAAAACTTTATTGACAAGTTTTTATTATTGATAATATCAATTTTTTCTCATAGTATAGATAAAGAAATAATAATTATAAGAACAAACACGGTTAAATATAATAAACTTATTAGATTTACTTTATTATCTTCTAAATATAATTCGATCATATTTGATATTTCATATTTTTCTAATCATTCACACGTACCAAAATCACTTCAGAGATTTTACACTCAGAGATAAGCTTCTAAGCCTTATTGCTTGAATAGCTCTTACCACCTCAGATGAACCAAAATCGTCCTAACATGTTCTAACACTTCTCTATTGTATTTACTACACCTTTTCATGGTTTCTGAAACAACCAACTTTATCTACAAATCATGGTCAAGCATAAAAGAAGTTTTTTCAATTTCTTTTCCAAATATATGGTTACACACCATTACCGTGGAAAAATCATCTTGATTTGTTGGTGATGTTGTTACCATACATATTAAATCTTTAATAACTCAAATTGTTATATATATATTGAAAAAAACTTATACCAAGCAGTCAAATTTTCCACTTGGTAGTGGCACCATTATCTTTCTCTGTCTCATTCTATATACATGCAGCCAACTAATTCTGGTTGACCTTTATTGCACATGTTTCTTAACTTCCGCAGAATTAGCCCAACTGTCAATTAGCATGCACTATCTGTTTGATGTTGAATGGAATGTCGGTGATTATGCTTGTGATGTATAGCTACCATAGTATCAAAAACTTTCTAACACCCCAAGTGAACATCTATGTATACATATCAGTAGATCAACAATTCACATAATTTGTGTGGATACAAAGTAAAAGACACTTTTGAGACAAGCCACAATCATATAAAGTATAATCCCAAGATAATCTTGAATATTCTGAAAAAGATCCTAGTAATTCATATACCCACTTGAGCATAGAAAAGCAAAAGTATACAAACATGTATATAGTATTTTTTTTTTATATTATATTATGTGTATATTGTTTTTTTCATGTCAATTGGAATTAAGGTTTCAGCGGTCTTTTTCCATTGAAGTAACATGTTGAATCTGTAATTGATCCCTGGACCCTATTCCTTGTAGACTAGCACAGAGTTTCATTAAAATAGTACCTATCTATTGAACTGTGCACATCATTCTTTTGTCTTCTAATGGCCAAAATGGCCATGCACTCCTCAGTCACCACACATTTCTGTCTAAAATGTTGTTAAAAGCTTTCCCTTTGTTTAAGTGACAGTACAATTTGCAAATCCCCTATGGAATCCAAAGGTGGACGAGAATCGGTCTCAACCATACAAAAAACCATTGATTATTATATCAGAAGAACTAAAATACTAGACTTATCTAGCCAGACTGTAAAGAAGAGACAGTTATCTGTAACTCTGTACAATACCAAATAATTTAATCAACCAGAATTCAGAAATAGAAAACAAAAACTAATTGGAGACACAAAGAAAGGAGCAAAATGATTTAATTTGCAAATCTGTAATAGGTTCACTACATCTACAGCTAGAGCACTGATTACATGCATTGAGAAAATGCAAGAAAATCAAACAGCTAATTGTTGTTGCTTTTGATGGGAAGATGATTCATCCTCGTTGAAGCATAAATGTGCCTTTAGTGATTTTCCTAAACTTAGGGAAGAATCTGCCAAAGTCAGTGGTTGCATCAGCAACATTTCTCTTTGGAGATGTGCACAGTAAGCTTGGAAGGTACCAGGGGTTACATTTAAATGGAAACCCAAGCCAAATAAGAAGTCCACCTCAAGAAAATTCATCTCTATTGTAGTGATTCCTCCAACTTTTGCATAGTAAGCATTGTTGTAGTACCTAAGGATTTCAAGAGTGACAGAAAAGTGAAAGAGTGAGGAATTTGCTGAATAGCATGTAAATTTTTTAAGATGAAACAAGCGAGTCAATAATCATTAAGAGTTTGGCATTTCCTTTTATGTCTTGTGCTAAATTCGACCATAGATTTGTGTAGAGACATTGTTTTTCAGGAAGTTCATGATTGTCTTTAAAAGTTAGCTGCTGCGTACATGCAATAAAGTGGTGGGGTCACATGGGTGGGTTGTCTCTTTCCAAGGTAAAGCCAGCCTGGACATAGTAGTGTTCACAAGCAAGACTATATTCTTTTAAGAAACATGGTCGTTTTCAATTTACAACTATGTAACAGAGAATTATTATGGTAGAAAGTGAAAATTTTACAGGGAAAAACTAACATGCAAGATCTGCGTTTATTACAGATTTTATTTTCTTTTTCTCCTGAAATGAAGTATTTCAAAATCAACAAGAGAAACATCAATCTCCAAACACGGGAATGGCAGAGCAATTCTATTGTTTTTTCTCTGATCTGGTTGAAAGGATCTGATCATCTGACCTCTTCAAACAAATGTTATAACTTATTTCATTCCGAAATTACCACTACATACTAAAATCACATGATTAACCGTTAATCATACCCCACCATGTTAACCACAACAATTTGTTACTAGGAAATTCAAGCACTCCTCAGAATTGTCTTAAATTTGCTCTTCCATTCCATGTCAATTAGATTGACCAGATGAAAGAAACATCTCACTGAAATTTCAGAGTGGACTAAGCTTTACAATTCCTCATTGATTATGACAGACTTCAAGGGTATTAGATTTGAAAAAGAAAAGAAAAGAAAATATATCAGTGTTTTGATTATACTAAGATACTCACAAGTCATCCATGAATTTTGCAGCCACCATAACGCTGGTGATGAGTAACCGATGCACATTGAAGGAGTTGATAGGCAAGGAGGGTTGCCTCTGAGTGAAGCGATCAAGATAGACATATGCAACAATGAAGCATGATGGACTGCAGTTTGCATACTTGAAAATTCTCTCAAGATAGCTTTGAATAGAGATGGTGGGGCAAGTCAAGCCATGAAAAACGGAGAACTTTTGGTGGAGTTGTTGCTGGTTGAGATCATTAGATTCAGCAACCCTTTTGAGCAGAGAAGAGAGAAAAGATATCAACTTAGGCATAACAGAAGGACTCTCAAGCTCTGCCATGGAATCAATTGTAGGAAGTAAAGTGATTGGAATTGATGTCAGACAGAGAGGGTATATATAGCAGAAGGGTTATGATAAGCCAGTGAAAGAGGTTGTTTGTTAAGGGTAGGTACTTTTGTTGGCCAAAATGCCCCTTTGTAATTTAAATTATCTGTGTAAGTTGGCATTTGTGGTGGCTTGTGTCCTTTTCGGCTAAAAAAGTTTTTGGGGTTTGAGTTGGGTAATGATTTTAGTTTTTGCTCTTCTTTGTTTCAAAACTTGACTTGCAAAAGAGGGAAAAGAGAGTGGTGCTTATTGTGGATTGGTGGTGTCTCTTTGCTGCAAAGGAACTGTGCTGTTTTTTTGTGTGGTGGTTCATTTGTGACAAGGGTTTGGGCATTCCATA
Source organism: Vigna umbellata (assembly GCF_018835915.1). Next base: position 4,293 of record NW_025909409.1, read on the forward strand.
CCCATCATGTGATTACATGTGGGAAATTTTAGATGGTATTCTGAGGGTCCCACGTTTTAGGCGACCTTTGCATGTGTTTTGATTCTGAACAAGTGGGGTGACATAACATGGATTTGTTGTGTTGGTCCATGGCATTACTATATGCTGCTTTTGTTCCTTCCTCTCTGCTCATACCCTATAAAACCAAAGCAGAGAAAGGTGGTGCTTGGATTCAAGATAGATTTAGATATTTTGATTCTTAAAGGGTCCTTTAATATTTCAAATGGGTTGGTGATTTTGGTAAATTATCAAAACAATACAAAAGGGAAGTTAATGAAAGTAAATATCTTATTACTGATAGTAGAAAACTATGAATACAACAACTGGGAATCTTAAAGTTATATTCTTTAAAGTTATAATTGAATTACTGAACATTCTTTGGGGGAACTACAGAGCATAGGAACAACATGGAACCTTAAAATTACAGCTAGAATGAGGTGGATTTAGGCTACAAATTAGATAACCAAGCTGGAAGAATTGGCTGTAACTGCAAATAGAAAATGGTTACATGAACTTTTTGTAAGACCTTTTATGGGCATCTATGGAGCTAGAAAACAGAGAGATAGTATAATATTTTTCTGATCCATTTCCTTGTGCTTCTTGTCCAATTCCTTACAACTATGTCCAAGTCAGAACTACCGAGGAAACCATTATTTCAGACATTTTCTATAAAACAAACAAATTAAATAATCCAAAGTCCAAATAAAACGACAAATGCTTGCTTTGTGTAACACCTACCATATCTAATCTTCTCTGGATTAAATCCATTAAATACAGTTATTGTGAGATCTTCTGCTGATTTCTATATATATATATATATATATATATATTTAAGTCAGATATACTTAAGTTGCATCCACTCATTAATCTGAACGGCTAGAGGAAAGTAAAACACACTCAACCTAAATCATTAATGCAATATTTGATACACTGATTACTATATTTTACTATAAATATATTATATATAGTATTTTGTATAAATATAACATTAAAAACACCTTTTCATCCATTGTATTAATTACTTATTTTTTATATGAAACTATGTATAATTAAAGATAAAATAATATTATTCAATATTATGTTTTCATTTGCTCTTAGGATATTTAATATCATACACATGTATATACTAAAGTATGTCATAAAGTTTTTTTTTAAGAATTTCGTTAAATATCACATTAATTAACTTTTCTATATTTATTTAATTTAAAAATAAAATAGAAAATGCTTTTAGCTGCTTTCTTTTTTATGTTTTAAACCTTATTTATATGTAAAATAGAAATGTTCTCAATAATATTATTAAATATTACATTTATGGAATTTAATACTATAAATTTAATTTATTAAACAATAAATTTTCGTAATAACTATATTCTTAAATATTACTATAGTTAATATAACGTTAATTTAATTTTTCAAATATAACATTCTTAAATGTGACTTTTTTATGAAATTGAAATTTATTAAGAAATTAATATTTAAAAAGTAATTATTAAAATATAATTTTATTATATTTAATAAAAGAAAAACAAACAAGAAACCAGCTGCGGGAGACTTTTCAAATCTACTATTTTCAGTTAGAAACTAAAATTTTAGGATTTGGTTATTTAAAATTCTTTTTAGAATCTTATAGTTTGTAAATTTCTTATTTCAATTTCATATAATCTATTCCCATCTTAAATTTGTAAATAAAAGAGATATATTAAAATAAATCGTTATATATATATATATATACATATATATATATATATATATATTATATATATATATGTATCTATCCACTTTGAAGTATAATATTTTTATTTTTATTTTATATTTATTGAAAAGGTATTGGTATAAGAACAAATAGGTACCTTTTATTTTCTCAATTCTTTATTCGATATTTATATAATTACAAAAATGATTGAGTCAAATTTAGAAAATAAAATACACACAAATAATTTTTTGCAAATATTTATTTGTTAAAACTTTCCAATTATTTTTTTCTAGTATAAACAATTGAAAATAAGAGATTAAATTGATTTAGTTAGAAATAATCTTGCGTTTCATGTTTATAAGATATGCACACAATTTGTTTAATTATTAACATGTATAAACAAATAATTTATTGGTATGGTTTACTAAACAATCACAATGAGATATTGTGAAACATCAAAATGGCCCGAAAGTATAAGCATAGCACTTTGCATGTGATTGAACTGTGCACAGCAACTGTCCAAACAAACCCATGAAAAACTGAACAACCGAATATGGGACACATGACTAAGTTGTTCATGCAATGGCAGAAATTAGATTAGTAGCCACTATTGGCGGCCAATTATTGAAGATAATGTAAAGGCACACAAAGTTGAAAAAAATTATATTAGAATAAAAAATCTATTCAACTCTATATTTATGTGAGGATGGACAAAAATATAAGAATAATGATATAGCATAACACAGATTTATATTTATTTAACATTCATTTAAATATGTATAGTAAATAAAAAAATATGAAACTTTTATATTATTTCAAGAAAGAAGAGAATAAAAAGTGAATAAAGTAGTGTCTAAATAATTAAAATATTTAGGTGTGTCAAAAAATCTTTACTTCAAAATATAAATCAGAATTTCCATTACTTGAAATAATCCCAAGAGACACAAAGGATGCAATATGTTCAATGATAAAGTTCCTCCTATGAAGTCTGAATCCTTCCTCTACTACATACTAAACTATTTTTGTGAATTAATGATTGCATATCTTTCAATAAGAAACTGTTAAGATACTTCTAAGAATAATAGATTGTCAGAAGAGTGAGTGTTGAGGGGATTTAAGAGGATTTGAAAGTAAATTTTGTTGTGTGTTATTTGAGTGGATTTCGAGGTAAGTGAGAGTGGATTTGGAAATAAATTTTTTTAATTGTTACATCAATCAATCCTACACTAATTCTCAGAAACTTTACTTCCAAATCCACTCTCACCTACCTCCAAATTCACTCAAATAAACAACAAACAAAATTTACATTCAAATCTCTCAATCACTCTCCCCAAATCCAAGTGAACAAAGCCTAAAAGATTATATGATATAATTTTACAAATGATCGCATTATGAAAGAATTTAATTTATTTTATTTTTATTGTAACATGTTGATTACTCTAATTTACATACTTAAGACGATCATGATCAGGGTAGGAAACGTACTTCCTTCATTTCCATTAAATGCACAAGTTTATTGTCATATTCAAATTTATAACTTATCATTTTTAAAAATAAAATTAACTTAATTTTGTTCACTCAACATTTATCATATCCAAATAGAATTAGATAATAAACAAAGAAAACGTAAACATTAAAGAAGGAAAAAAAAATCACTTTTAACTTAAAATTTGGTAAGAACTACATAAATATATATGATTATTCTTAATTAAACATAAGGGTGAAAAAACAAAGTTGAGTCTGACGGGTCAGCCCACCAGCCCGGACTAAAGAGTAGATGGAGATGACATTTTAATTCCGTTAATTTGTTTTAGTTCATTCTGCTCAGCTCGATAGTTCGATAGGTCAATCCAGCAATCCGATATAATTTAAAATCTAAACGTTCATTCTTTAAAACCCTAATTCTATGCTATTTTCCATATCCACCATTGTCAACCTAATTCTCCTCTCATATCCTCCAGACCAGACTAATTCTGCTCTGAAATCTTTCAAACCAAACACGTGACTGACAAACACCACCTCTCCTTGCACTGCATAGCTTAACATCACTCTATTTAAGGTTAGTTTTTATCTCTGCCTTCCTCAATGTGTTTACATAATAGTTGTGTTATTCTTTATCAATAAACTGAATTAATTTGTGTTATTGTTCTATTGTATTAGGATTTAGTAACTTTTGATGGATGAGTCAATTAGTAAAGATAATCTGAATATTGATGTCAATGACAAAAAGGAAGATACTTCTCTCAATGAGGTTGAAGATGATAAGGAAAATGTTTAACTTAATAACAAAAATTGATAAATCAACAACTTCTGATGGCTAGAAATATTTTACTAGGATTGAGGTTGGTGATTATGGAAAGGAGAGTGTAAGTTGTAATGGTTGCAACAAAAAATACATAATTGGTTGTAAAAAATATGACACTTTCTGTTTCAAGAATCACATTGAAAAAAGTAATAAAGTTAAATATGAAGATTTAAGGTAAATGATAATGGACAAGCAAGGAAAATTGAAAGCTAGAAAGATATATCAAATGGTTTCGAGGAGATGTGGTGCAATTTAATTATTCACATGTTTTACCATTTAACTTTGTTGAGGTAAATTTCAAATAGGATTTGTTTGGCTTCTGATTTGTGGATGTCTTTAACTAGTGAGGGTTATATTACTTTGACAACACATTATATGAACTCAAATTGGAAGTTGTGCAGCCGAGAAAAAAAATTCTCAACTTTTTGGTCACTTTCCTCCACCTCACATCAAATTTGAGTTGGTCAAAAAGAAGATAAATGATTTTGCATGTCCAGGAAATTGAGAAAATAATCTTTCTTTGACTTCCGAATAATGTTTCTAGTAATGATGTTATGATAAAAACGAAAAAAATTGAGTTTGTTTTTACAAAATTTTTGGTATGTGATGATGAGTTTTTGTACGCGTGTTTGTTGTGTACATATTTTAAATTTGATTGCAAGAAAGATTGAAAGCTCTTGGTGATACTTTAGATCATCTTAGGGAGAGTATAAAGTATTTGACATCAAGTATATTAGCTAGACATCAGCTCGACAATCCAGTATAAACCTGTATAAACTTGTTTTAACCCGCCTGTTTCCCATGTGAAATTACATTTTTGATGAAAGAAAAAAAAAACAAAAAATGGTCGACTAGACTAGCTCGATCTGACTAGTTTTTGGTGAGTTAAAGTCGTGCTCGGCTTAAACAGCCCGGGTTGATCCATTTTGTTACCCTTACTCACTTTTATAATCATGATCTTTTCAAACCAAGCTACATTCTTAATAAAGTAAAGTCTTACGTCAACGTATTTAGTTTTCTAATGGTAAATCTAATGATAACTAAATATCTAGTATTTTTTTGGCTCTTAGAGTTAATAGTCACACAATTGTATAATTCTTAACTTTCTTATCATTTCCTTCAACCATTGATCAAGAGATAAAGTCACCATAGATTGTAAAATTTATATTTCAAAAAATGTAAACAAACATCTGGTTGGGTTGGGCTTCGAACTATGTGTCTAAAACATCCAACCTAGTAAAGTCTATTTATCTCACTTAACTTAAGTGAATTTATTAAGAATTGAAATATGGAGTAAAAAAACACATAAACTTATTGGTTTAAGATTTGGAATTAAAGATGATATGGTTCTTTTATTTATGTTTTTGACTTAAGGCCTCATTGTTTTTATCTTTATGGTTTTTCCTTAAAAAAATCGTTATACCTAAAGTTTACAACGTGCACATCTTGTGGCACTTGTGAGATCCAAGAAATTTAAATAATTAAAAAATATATATAAATATGGATAAATATTTTAAGTAAAAAATAAAATGGTTTGTTAGCTATAATTTAAAGGATTTATTTTAATTTAAAATATTTATTTTCTAATAAATAAGATTTGGTGAATAGTTATTCAGCTAGAAAATACAATATTATTATATATTGTTAAATATTAGGAGACATTCTTGGATATTGTTATATACTAAAAATTGTTATAAATTAAAAAAATATCCTTAGGTATGATTAGATATTATGAGATATTCTTATATAGGTTTAATGTCTCAATAGGTCCCTATTTTCGTCCAGAATCTCAAATAGATCCCTGATTTTTTTTATGTCTCAATTGGGTCCTTATTTTTGTTAAATTCAACAAACGGTGTTAATGAATGTGTCAGGTGGCATGGTGACAGTGTAATTTTAATAAACGTGTGATTAAAAACGTGGGCCAATTCTATTTATTTAAATTTTGAATTAAAAAATTAAATAAACATATTGGAAATATAATTAAAGAAAGGGCAAAGTTGGAAAATCTCATTCAACTTTCTGCTGAAAGCCCCATTCTCTTTACAATTACGAAATCAGAAATGAAATTGGGAGAATTAGAGTTTCGGTTGTCTCTCATCCAGAAAAGCGTTGTTGTTCGAGTGGATTGGAAAAAATAAGGGTATACACATTATGCAAAAATCAAAATTGTTGAATGGTTGATGCATATAATGTAACAGGGAAGGATACCATAAACAGAGACAAAAGCGGGTTCGGGTTGACCCAAGAAGAGGCAATCCACAACCTACTTTTCGTGCTAGGGTCATTCCTTCGGGGGTTTCACCATTTTCCTCCCATCTTTGATTGATGTCATAGCAAAAGACTCCGCGTTACAGGAGAAGCTAAAAAAGGAAGCCAGAGAAAACGACGGCTCAACGCTGACGTTTGACTCCGTCAAAGAGATGCCTCTCATCCAATCAGTGGTCTACGAAACACTGCGTATGAACCGTCCAGTTCCGCTGCAGTTCGGTCGTGCCCGAAAGGACATCTGTTTAACTTCTCACGACTCCGTTTACGACGTGAAGAAGGGGGAGTTGTTATGCGGCTACCAGAAGCTCGTCATGAAAGACTCTCTCATCTTCGACTAATCGAACCTCTTCAAGCAGACCGGTTCACGAAGGAAAAAGGGGCCCAGTTGCATGATGACGAACCTAAAACTCCAATTCCCCCAATTTCATTTTTGATTTTGCAATTGCAGAGAAAACGCGACTTTCAGCAGAATGTTGAATGAAATTTTCCAACTTTGTCCTTTCTTTAATTATATTTGTAATATATTTACTTAATTTTTTAATTTAAAATTTAAAAAAATAGAATTGACCCACAATTTTAATGACACGTCTATTAAAATTACACAGTCACCATGCCACCTGACACACTCATTAAC
>NW_025909410.1:0-10126 GCF_018835915.1 Vigna umbellata
TTCTTCACTTCTTTCACCAAATTCACCTCAAAACCTGCACAAAAACACTCAAATCAAGCATAAACCTGTCCAGCTCTCTTATTTCTGAAAATATAAACAAAATGCATGATTTCAAGCTAGTTTCTAAGTCTAAAGGTTGCTTTTAGTATCACTTTTAAGCATGAAAATAACAGTTTTTCAACTGTTATCACACATGACATCCTAAATTAAGGTGTTACAAGTCATCTATTGAAAAGTTCCATGAGAAGAAGGCACATACCCTCTTACTATCGTAGGGAGTTAATGGACAAACTCCAAAAGCTCTAAGAAAGAGACATAAGTGTTGAAAAGTATAGGTAGAGAATAAGGATTTATATGATGACAACAGGAATTAGAGAGGAGGAAGAGACAACTATCTCTAGGTTTCTTAGTGGTCTCAATCTTAAGATTAAAGATAGAGTGAAATTGTTTCCCTACCAAGACTTAAATGACTTTGTACAAATTTGTATAAAGGTAGAGCAACAACTCTTAGAAAAGGTTTGAAAGTTCTCCACTCTAACTCTAGTACTAAAAATTACTATAAGAGGGAGAGCCAACAAGAGGTAGAAAAGGAACCCTTTAGGAATCTAGGGAGAGGGAAATAGAAGCGAGAAGAAAAAGAAAAAGAAAGACCAAGAGTGGGAACATCATCTTACACTCGCACTAGTGACATTAAATGTTTCAAGTGTCTTGGTAGATGTCACATTTCATCATAATACCTCACCAAAAGGACCATGATCTTAAGGGGTAATGATGTATATAGTAGCCAAGATGAGGATAGTGATAGTAAGAGTGAGGAGAGGGGCACAATCAAGAAAGAAGATGTCCATTCTTGTGAAGGAGAACTTCTTATGATAAGAAGATTTATCCACAATCAACCTAGTTCTCAAGAACTAACACAAAAAGAGAACATCTTTTACACAAGATGTAAAGTTTTAGAAAATACATGTTCTCTTATTGTGGGTAGTAGATCGTGTTGCAATTGTTGTAGCACTAGGTTGGTTAAGAAATTAACATTAACTATCTTATCCCATCCTCAACCCTACCAACTTCAATGAGTTAATGATGATGAGGAAATGATAGTTAATCAACAAGTGATGGTTAAATTATCCATAGGTAATTATGAGGATGGTGTGTTATATGACATGGTACCTATGGATGCTTGCCATATTTTATTGGAAAGGCCTTGGTTATTTGACCAATAATCCATGCATAATGGTCATACCAATGAAATAATCATCACTCATAATAAAAGAAATTTTGTATTTCATTCTCTCACACCTTCTCAAGTGGAAGAGGATTAAAAACAAATGAAAAAGAAAATAGAAAAAGAAAAATAAAAAGATAAAAAGAAAAATAAAGACACTTCTAACAATCAATGTTCTAAGTGTCAAGGAAAACAACACAAGTCTAAAGAGTGCCCAACAAAAGAGTCATTATGTTAAGGGCCAAAGGCTTGGTGGAAAAACAAAAGAGGTCTTCTTACCATCTTCCTTAAAAAGCATGGAAAGACAAGACCAAATAAAACTTTGTGTTGGAATGAGAAGTCATTTCAAAAGCATATACATTCAACACAAGGTAAACAAGAGTTTCATAGAAAATGATTCCAAAAACCAAGAACTTGATCATTCATTTGATCAAAGGTGTATAATCCTTGGGAGCTACATTCTTCATGTAATTATTCTACTAACACTTGTACTATCCTGTGTTTTAAGTAGAAGATTATTTAACCATGAGGGAAGAAAAGATAAAATTTCTCCAAGAAGAAGAGGATGTTGTCATATGCCAATTTAAAGATTTAAGGGCAAATCCCTTTCAAGAGGGAGGGAATGATGGTATATCCCTTAGTCATGGCCAAACACTTTCAAGAAGAGTTGAAGTCATCTTTATAAGATGTGCCTAGACTTTCTCTTTTGTGCCATCTTGGGCTATCATGGAGCTTTTAGAGTAGGAATAATTTTTGGGCCTTGTATTTTGGGTCAAGTAGTCTAGGACTTATTTGGGCTTTGTATTATGGGCCTAGTAGTGTAGGATTTATTTTGGACCTTGTATTCTGGGTCAAGTAGAATAGGGTTTCAAACCACTTAAGTCAATAATGGACAAAAGGCCCAAAGTTTACCTAAGTGGGACGTCCAAGAAGGCTAAAGTAGGGCGCAGGTTAGGTTGTCCAAACCATGGAGAGAGTGGTCATGTGTCATTGTCACATTAGAGAGGATTTCCCATAGGTAGTGGCTACATGTCCTCCTCCTAATGGAGAAGATTTTCACCACATGTGCCCCTCCTAGTGGAAAGGATTTTCACCACATGTCCTCCTCCTAATGTAGAGGATTTTCACTTTGTTCTTCAAGCTAGTCAATGTTGAGTTTTCTAGGTCTAGCTTTTACAATTTGGAGACACCCTTAACATATAAATATAAGTGTCTCCCACTTTTGTAATCACCGTTGAATTTGAATAAAGTTATGCTGTCATTTTTAAGTCATACTACTCATCTTAGGTCACCCAAGGCTAGAGCATTCCAAGTGGTTTCCTTTAGCCATCTTCCTTAAAAGTTGGTCTAACCTCTCTTAAAGCAACATCAAACACCTTCCCCTTCCATCATAAATCACCTAGGCCGAGAGCCTTACTCCTTTCCCACCAAATTTCGCACCATATCATCCTTCCAACCATCTCCATGGCATCTCTTCTAGTTTTGACCCAACCTAGCTTGGAGGAGTGCTATCAATACCTAAAGAGCTTGAACTTATTGTAACCTAAAGAGGTTTATACTTGTGTTTCCTAAAGAAGGTTAAATTAATTGTAACCTAGAGAGATTGAAACTCATGCTAGTAAAGGTATTTGATTAGTGGAACGTCTTAAGTGGATTGCTTAAGAGACTCGATATAGCCTCAAGGTGTAAAGTGAACCAATATAAATCCTTGTATGCATTCTTCTTTATCTTACTCTTTTATTTAGTTAAATATTATGTATGTGCAAAATGTTTTAAAAATATTTACAAGCTTTATCATCTCCCTTCTAAAGTTACCTTACATGAACATTGTACACATATTGTTTAACAAACTTGTCTTGATTAATAAGTATATCAGTCTAACATTCTTAGCCTATCTTTCAATCATTTTCTCAAAATTTTTCCAAATAGTATAAAAATCTCCAAAACTTGGTTTTTATTAGGCTAAGTGATGCCAACTCATGCTCTTCTCATTACTCTAAACATTGTCACAAATCCATTGTTGACCACATCCATTGACTTCACTAATCGATGTTTGGTGCCCTTTTTCAGTTTCTAAGTTCACGACAAAAGAATGGTTATATTCAATTTCAAAACATCACTCAACATGACTCCATGAACTTAGTAGACATAGTTGAGAGCCTAACTCCCTCAGTTATGTTCCTAAACCCCAAAATGACATATTTTAGAAGACCACACCAACAAAATCCTTGTCACATCTCATTCACGCTAATAAAGCTAATTTCTTCACAGAAAACACACAACACATGCAAATATCTCAAACTTACTATGTTAGTTCTAACCATGTACATGTACCATCAAATGCAAACATACCACACATGCTAATGATCAACAACCAACATATTTTATTCATTCATAACAACAACACATCAACATTCAACGTGACAAAATCAGTTAGTTTTCTTAACCTAAGCTTTACAACATTCTTCTTCTATAATTCCTTATTCTAACTTATTGGTTTCATCGTTGCATTTTCGTATGCACAATTCTTATTGAATTTTCATACTTTTCAGCGAAACATTTTCATATTTTTTAAAGAAAAAAAAGAGAGAAAAAACTATTTCAAAGATATTTCATATATAAGAGAGACTCACTCAATCCGTGTAACCTTATTTGTTGATATTTCATATGAAAGGGATTCACTCTATTAGTGTAATCTTATTTCTCGCTTAAGTTGTTTGGTAATTGTTTAATTAAACAATTGTTAGATTAAGAAATTAAATGTTTGATTTTGACTTAAGTTCCACTAATCTACTCCTCTTAATTCACATGTAAACATCATGCACTCGTTCAGTAATTATAGTTACATAGGTCTACTGTATGTAACTGCACTCAACATCTACTATTCTTAACCTTTATTAAATATATCTATATTTATAATTTTCGTCCTTTCATCTAGATTCTTCATTAAATAATTTCTTACCATTCATCTAATCCAATACTTATTATATACAATGAAATAGTTTAAATACTTAGTGTCGAGAAATATAAACAAGACTATTTTCTCAGTATCTTACTTACTTTCATGTTTCTAATTTTTTGCTTTATCATTCTTAATTTATTGTTCTTACTTTCTACAAATTTATTAATTTAGTATTATAACTTTAAATATTATTAAAGATAAAATATAAAAGTAATTTTGTATTGTGATAATTCTTATTCTTAATAGTCATAAAATGAACTAAAAGATTATTGTATAGAAATATGTGTGTCTTTTTTTGTAATAATAAAAAATAATAAAAATATTATTATTATTAAATTAAATATAAATAATTTTTTAATTTTATCGTAAACAATTTTTATTTATTTTGTAAATAGTTATAATAAAAAATAGTTAAGTTTAAAAAAATATCAAATTAAAAAACTGACAGTTAAATTTTAAAAAAAATTCACTTAAAAGATAAAATTAATAAAACAATTATTTTAATTTTAAAGAAAATTATTTAAAAAATAGAATTAAAAAATATAAATACCAAAAAAAAAATCTCTATATATACAAATACAAATGAAAAGAACACCAACAGGATCGTCTCAAAGATTTAACTTCCACACAGTCCTCAATAAGATGCAAGTGGGAGGAAAAATGAGAAACCCAAAATTGGATAGAAAAAGAAATCATCTTTCCATATTGTATAAAAAGTACCAACAACATACTAAAAAGTGAGGACCCTTTTATTCTCAATGACGTGTAAAATTTAATTAAATGTTTGTATTATACAAGTTTTTCTCTTGTTTTGAAAATAAAATAAACTCGAGTGATTTTTAAAATATTCTCAAATACATTTTAGAAAACTAATCAAGTTCAGTAAGTTTAACAATTTGTTTAAAAAAATAAGTTATTTACGAGCTTTCTTTTATAAAGAAAAAAAATCTTTGTACTATTCTTTCCCAACCAAAAATTGCAATCCTCATACAAACAAATCAATGTAACAATTTTAGTGTATTAAATCAATATTATTAACACTAATTAACTGAGTATCATTAAATAACCCCGCATTAACACTGTAAGACTATTGATGTATTAATATTTCATTAATTTAATACATTCATAATTCATCATCTTCAATTGTTTATGTAAGAATCACATTTTATGTTTCTGTTTTTGATAATATCACCTGCGCGCACCAGCACGGGCACACTCATGGACCTTCCATCAATGAGTCTCGTGCTCCCCGCGCGATGCAGCCACCTCAAAAATCGATGCACGCGTTCATACGCACACGTACGGCGACGTCTTAGCGACTAATTTTCATTTCAAAATGGCTTTGAGAGGTACATGAAGATATCCTGCAGCGGCGACATCTGATTCGCGCTGTGGAACTGCGAGGCCAGATTCGCGTCCACGTAATTGTACTCAAACTTGGTGTTGCTCCTCTTCGGCTCGCTCTGCACCTCGCTCGCCGGCTCCGGCGAGACCACCTGCTCCGAGCAGCTCGAGTCCATCGTCAGCAGCCGTGGAACCGAGTCCGATCCCTCGAAGTTCACGCAGTCCGCCACCGTCAACTCCGAGTACGGCCGCGCAATTGCCGGCTTCTCGTCCGCCAGTTCGGAACACTCAATTTTGACCGGCGGTTGCTTCTCAACCGCCCTTTTCTTGTTGTATATGCGACACAGTACCCAGTCATCCAGCTGCAAAATTACAATCAGGTGCACACATTTTCATCAATTTATTTATTTATTAATTTTCAATATACCTAACTTTATCGAGATAAGAACGAATCATTTCCTTAAGTAGAAACTAATAATTGGTCCGCCACATTTTATTTTATTTTTCCTGTGCTTCCTCTTTATCAAGTTATCAAGTTATAGTAATCCGAAACTTCTTGATATGTGAACCAATGAACCAGCAGCATTTAATAAAGGGCAAAACAAAGTTTTTCTTTTCTTGGAAAGGTCTATTATACCCTTTTTGAAGAGAGAAAAAGGGTATATTAGTATATATAATACACCCACCCTCAAGCTGTTTTTTCTGCGAATGGAACGGTCCACCTCGGCAAGACGATACTCGTGCATGATCCAGTTTGTCTTCTCTCCCTTGGGCGCTTTTCCAGCGTAAAACACCAATGCTTTTTTTATACCAACCGGTTTCGGTTTACCAATCGGTTTATCTGCTCCGGTTGCTTTCCAGTACCCGGTTCCCGCGGACCGGTTCGGCCGCGAACCATTCGGGTACTTCCGGTTCCTCGGCGAGAAGAAATACCACTCTTTCTCTCCGTACAACGCCATTCCTGTAGAAAAGAATATTTATACATTTCACAGATAAAATAATAAAATAACAAAGCAATACAATATTTAAAAACAGTAATTTTAATTTGGAAATTACCAGGGAGGTCCCAAGGGTCGTATTTGTAGAGGTCGATTTCGGTGATTATGGGAACGCCGCTTTGTTGGTTGAGGCATTTGCGGCAGAGGTAATGAACGACGAGTTCTTCGTCTGTAGGGTGGAATCTGAATCCTGGGGGAAAGTGAAGTTGCGGTGCGGCCATCATTGTTGGTGAGATAGAATAATGGCAAAATTATGCGGTGGCGGCTTTTGAAAGTTGGAGCGTGAGGGAGAGAGGGGAATTTATAGGGTGAGAAAAGGGTAGGGTTTAGGCTTGGGATGGTGAAGAAGAAGGACACGTGTCGAATGTGGAAGTGTGGTGCGTGCGTGTCAAGAAGTCACAGGAAGAGGTTTAGTCACTGCTGACGACATTGGTTTGGAGTGGAGCGTCGTGTCTGTTGTCGGTTCGGACCTACCCCTTTGTTTTTCACAGAGATTCGCATCCTCTCTGCGCACTCACGGTATGTTTTTTCTCTATCATAAATAATATTATTGATAATGCTCACAGTGAAGAAATGAGTAGCAGTGGAATTTTGATCTGAACGAATATCTTGTAGAAGATTTACATATTTTTAAGAAAGTTGATGGAGATAGAAGTTTAGAGCAGAGAAATATTGTTCTTTTGTTGGTCGGAATTTTCTCAGTGAGGAAGAATTAAACATTTGCCTTTCGTGAGAGATATGTATATCAGTAGGGGTATTCAATTTGAAAACGTAGATTTATCAAACAAAATGGAATTTTGAGGAGGCATGATTTTTTGTCATCGAGATAGCGCCGCTTTGAAAATCATACACTAGCATCCAAATAACAATGGAAAGAGAGACAAGCATGAAAATGTGAATGCAAAGTTCATCTAGGATTAACTAGTTACAAATATTGATAACATGATGTTTTCTTATCTCAGTTAAAAGTATGTCTCTTACCAGCCAATTATAAAATTTGTTAGGTATATATAAATTTTCATGAATCGTAAGTATATGAAACTTTGGCCACATACATCCTTGACTTTAATAATTACATCACTAAGAGAAACGACAACGGTTATTTTCGTTTATAGGTATCGGTTCCGCAATCGAGACATACACAGACGAGGTAAAAAGGAGTAGACTTTTTGCCTCGGTTCAGAACCGAGGCAAAAGGTTTCGGATTCTGCCTCGGTTCACAGACAACTGAGGCAGTAGAGTGTTTTTAATTTTTTTAGATCCAAATCGGATATCCATTTTTCCAGAAACCCTAGCCGCGTTTTCTTCCTTCTCCACGCCTCCACCAAATCATCTTCGAACCTCCAAGCACGCAAGCTCGTCACGATCTCCTCCATACGCGAAACTAATTGCAACAACCACCGCAAGAACTCAACTTCATCACGTGAAGCCATCGTGCCACCATGGAAATTGCGAGACAGCGCCTTGAAAGCTTCGTCTTCACAGAAACTCCATTCGCGACCTACAAACAAAAATCACCAAACTAAAAATCAAGCCCTAAATCGCGAGATCCAGCGCCTAACCGCCACCACGCCGTCGCGTCCTCGTCATGCCATGAGAAAAGAGTTTCCTTCCGATCTCGCGAAACCCAGCCAAGTCCAACAAGACACTTTGGAGTAGCGGCGAGAGAACCGGAGGCACCAAAGCGTGAAGAAAGCGAGCAACGAGGATGGCGCCAGAGCAATGGAGGCTTGCACGAGGAAGAAGAAGACTTCTTGGGTGCGCGAGGAAGAAGAGCTCTTGGGGAGGAAGAAGAAGATTAAACAGTAGGTTAAAATTTTTAACGCGTTCTGAAGTATAAAAAGCTATACTACCTCGGTTCTTCACTTACCCGAGGCAATAAATGCCTATATGTCTCGGTTAACAAAGCAACCGATGCCTATACACCTCAGAAATAAATAAAAGAAAAATATAAAATGACATTTTTGAAATTACATTCAACTTATACGCCTCGGTTCGCCATAGAACCAAGGCAGTAGGCAGGATCTGAAATGCTGTCAGGCGTGGGAAGTCAATTCTACAGGGGGTGGTTGAATTTTTCAGGGTATTAGACATCAGTTAAAATTCCAACTGAGGTAATACAACTTATATGCCTCGGTTCCCTTTGAACCAAGACATATAAGTTTGACAGAATTACAAAAATGTCACCGCATTCTGATAGGCTTCGATTTCTCCTAAACCGAGGCTTATTATGCGAGTTTAAATGTTGTTTTTTTTACTGGTGCATATTATATATATGGGTCTAATAATGTCATTTAGTGTTATAAATTAGAGTAGGATAATACTAAAGGACTAGACAAAGTATAAGAAAGCGATACATGCACGTTTAAGGAGTTTAAATAAAGTCTTCAAGAGAACAGAAGATCTATTCTATTAAAAAGGGTAGACATAATCTATATAAAGTATCCGATGTATATTAAAAATGTTGGATGCATATCAAGATTAAACACAATTTATATAAATTGTCGAACAGTTTATATAAATTCAAAGTGTAGACAAAGTCAAGAGAAGTGTTAATTGAAGATAAGTAAAAGTATCACACAAAGTCCGAATGCAAGCGGAAGAGAACAAACACCACTCGAAAAGTAGAAAAAGTCTTATATAATAAGCAAGTACATATGAAAAGATGAAGTTAACATGTTGAAATTACAAGAAACATTCTTGAATGTTTGCAATTCATGCAAGTTGACTCATATTCTCAAGACTTTTGAAACAATGAACCTAATTTCTAAGTTTGAATGCTTAATTTGGTATTGTAAAAAAGAAAAATACAATGATAAAGGTATCCCACGTTAAGCACATTGAGTGTAGCAACAAAACACTATCAATGAAAAGTCAAGGTTTTATAAAGTATTAACACAAAGAAAGGACAAGAAAAGTACACAAGCTTCAACGATTCTTTTGTGTTCATAAGTAGAAGTGAATCCAAGTGGAAATAGTTAATGTTCTATACATGATCAATATGAAACATTGCATTACAAAAATTCACGAGCTTTTACTGTTAAATCTAAAAGATTATTTACTAGACAACTTAAAAGAGAGGACTATGTTTGTAACTTCTCTATTGAAGGAGTGTTTGGATTTCATATTCTACAATTGAGAGATTCCTTCCTTGTAAACACTTTAATTTATATTGTGTTGTAAAGAGTGACGTTATGTACTTAGATCAAAAGTGTCAAATTGTATTCATTGTGAGTCAAGTGATGGTGAATATTACTTGTAATTTTTTTTAATTAGTGAAACTTTGCATAACATGAACGCAACCTATTTTGAGGCGAATCCACATATAAATCAAAGTTTTCACTGTTATTCATTACTCGTGTTTATCATATGAGACCATTGTGAAAAAAAAATTGTAAATGTACCTCAAAATTATTAGATGATAATCATTATCCAACACAGATAACAAAAAAAAACGAAACTCTATTTAAATTCCTTTTCTAAAAAGCTAACAATTTATTTTACAATTGTTATGTAGTAAGGATATTTATGTAATAACATAAATATCTTAGATATTTGTCAAAGCCACTAACCACATTTTTAGGTAAGGTGGTTATT